>JACEEZ010025781.1:202500-212895 GCA_016584305.1 Chionoecetes opilio | reverse complement strand
CCCCCCATTCCCCAGAGCCCAAGCCTCAATCCCCAAAAACTGAAGCCCAATCTCCCAGAACCCAGCGCCAATCCCCCCAAAAACTGAAGCCCCCAATCCCCCAGAACCCAAGCGCCAATCCCCCCAAAACTGAAGCCCCCAATCCCCAGAACCAAGCGCCAATCCCCCAAGCTGAACCCCAAACCCCCAGAACCAAGCGCCCCCCCCAAAACGAAGCCCCCATTCCCCCAGAGCCCAAGCCTCAATTCCCCCAAAACTGAAGCCCCAATCTCCCAGAACCCAAGCGCCAATCCCCCAAAACTGAAGCCCCCAATACCCCAGAACCCAAGCGCAAATCCCCCAAAACTGAAGCCCCCAATCCCCCAGAACCCAAGCGCCAATACCCCCAAAACTGAAGCCCCAATCCCCCAGAACCCAAGCGCCAATCCCCCCAAAACTGAAGCCCCCAATCCCCCAGAACCCAAGCGCCAATCTCCCCAAAACTGAAGCCCCCATTCCCCCAGAGCCCAAGCCTCAATCCCCAAACTAAAGCCCCCAATCCCCCTACTACTACTTATAATATATAATATCATAACCATTTATCACATTTTGACAAGCCTCCCAGCTATCACACCGGACACAGAAATCTCCCTCCGTTCATCTCTCTCTCTCTTCTCTCTCTCTCTCTCTCTCTCAATCACGGATCAGCTGAGTTACGTGATGAGCCAGAATAATATTTTCGTGACCTCAGACATTTCGACCAAACCACTCACTAGATTATCCCCCCCCCTCTTTCTCCTCCTTTTTACTCTTCCTACTCCTCCTTTTTACTCTTCCTACTCCTCCTTTTACTCCTCCTACTCCTCCTTTTTACTCTTCCTACTCCTCTTTTTACTCCTCTCCTCCTTTTTACTCTTCCTACTCTCTTTTTACTCTTCCTACTCCTCCTTTTACTCTTCCTACTCCTCCTTTTTACTCTTCCTACTCCTCCTTTTTACTCTTCCTACTCCTCCTTTTTACTCTTCCTACCTCCTTTTACTCTTCCTATCCTTCTTTTTACTCTTCCTACTCCTCCTTTTACTCTTCCTACTCCTCCTTTTACTCTTCCTACTCCTCCTTTTTACTCTTCCTACTCCTCCTTTTTACTCTTCCTACTCCTTCTTTTTACTCCTACTCTTCCTCTTCCTCCTTCTCCTTGCACTTCTTATTATTAATCTTCTACAATTTCTTAACCTAATTCTATTTTTGGGTAACATGGTGACGTATCTATAAAAAAAAATACCTTTATTCTTTTCCTCAGATATTGAGCTTTTATATACATGCAACGAAAAAAAATAAGAAGACACTGTACCTTCATACTGTTTGCAAAAATTTCCTTTTCTTTCGAGAGCAGACAAAAAAAAATTCAATAGCAAACTATTCTATTATATTCCGTCTCCCACAATATGTCTCAGAATTTGATTTTCAGCACGTCCCCCCCCTTACACACACTATTGAGACTGACAATACGCCTTATTTAAAATAAATATCCAATACTTTATGCGTTTGAAACAGACCCAGAGTTTGGTCTCTAAAAGGAGGGAAGGAGGGAGGCTGCAAGACCAAATGCGCTGAACAAGGGAACAGAGGGTAGGGAACGTAAAAGAGTAAGAAATGGATGAAAAAGTAACGTGTGTTTGAGAGCGAGAGCGAGAGAGAGAGAGAAGGTGGGGGGAGATGCAAGAGGCCCGACTTCCGTAATTTTTGACACACGTCGTTCAGTGTAAAATATACGTCAACAATAGTACAATACTGTTACGAAACCAGGGGGGTGGGGTCATCCACCACCCTGCACTTCGTCACGACTTACGGCTCGGGGCAATGGAGGGGACGGGAAGGACTGAAAGGAAATCCTTTAGTGCTGTGCACGGCTCCTTTTATTGCACAATGAGTCACTGTCTCTCTCAGGGGCGCCGCCCTTGCCCTCACACGGGGAAGGGGCGGGACACACGCCAACACCCACGAGTCACTGTCTCTCTCAGGGGCGCCGCCCTTGCCCTCACACGGGGAAGGGGCGGGACACACGCCAACCCCCACGAGTCACTGTCTCTACCCCGGGCACGCCCACTACACAACGTTCACTGAGTCACTGTCTCAACACCGTGCACGCCCGTGTGCAGTCGCTGTCACTGGGATGTCAAGGGGGGGGGGGGCTCCTCAGGGCACTTTCTAGGCCGTCCAGCTGTCCAGTAATCCCGGTGAAGACGAGCTACGTGTGTTTGGTTATCCCCGTGAAGGTCTGACGTTCACTGACTGGCGGTGCACACCCCGGTCTTGATGAAAACACACCCACCAATCAGAGGGCGAGGCGTGGCCTTGACACCACCCGGCGACGCTCCGAATGCAGACTCGAAGCACCTCGTCGCCCGTCGGTACAAGTGAACGAGGTACTTCGTAACAATACAATTAGATGGCTATTAAAAAAACACTCTTACCTACATAAGAATCGATCATTAGTACCTGGGACACAATAGGCCGAGGGAGCGTGAGTGAGGCCAGCAGTCCCTGATGGTAACGCTGCGTTAAGACGCTTTATGCGAGTCCCTGCTCGGAACGTTTTCTGTCGCGTGCCCGTTGCAGAATACCTTTGAAGGGGCTACTCAAGAATTGTTAATATACACTCCACATGCCTCTAACAGTAGTTGACTATAAACCAGCCAATTACTTTCACTCACCTTGTTTCTTCATCAGTGTAAGGCTTCCTCCTCGTTTTCTTCTTGCTTATTTTCCTCTTATCCACAGACACATAAAAAAAAAAAACTACACACCTTGTGACCTTTGTCGCTTAGTATCGCTGCATAGGTCTTCTCCAATTTTGTATCCTTCGTTAACATACTTGTCAACTCTTTTCTGTCTCTTTCACCTGAGATGCTAAAACATTGTCATTATTTTTCGGTCCTTTTATACTATCAAGAACTATCGTGAACACTGGCGCTGCGTCGTCTGCCGCCGCTGCCATTACCGCGGCCACCCACCCCCCTCACCAAGGATAGTATATAGAGGATAGTGGGGTGTGTGTTAAAGTTTAGAGGATGGACGCTGCGCCATCTTCAGGAAATAAATCGAAACACAGCAGCTTTTTAGGAGTGTCTTAAGTATTTCTATTTAAGCATCCCATACCCTGCCTTTTCGTTTATTCCCTTCCTATTACTTTATTCACCTTATATTTTGACTTTATATATAATTCATTAGAAGGTAAATAGAAGAACATAGTGATCAATTTCATTCTATTAAGAATTTCATCAGCTAGACTTGACATCCAGTACATGCAGGACTGTTGCAATGTTGAATACCAGAAAATATTGGGCCAGATATCATAATCATGGACATATTACCAATAGGCAGATAATAATGGTATTGCAGTATGAATGACTCTTCTGTTAGAATCACCTACACAACGCAAAAACCAAAACAGATACTGTAATAATTGTAAAACAGTATTAGCCTGACTATACCAAATAGAACAAACAAACAATCACCCCCACACACACACACATATATATATATATATATATATATATATATATATTGTTGCAAACCCGCCCTCCCACAGCCGCCCAACGGACTTGCCTCTCTTGCTGGGCTGGCTTCAGACGCGTGGGAATGATCGGCTCAGTCCGGTTATGTGTCTAATCGGGACCAGACGCAATGAATCCCCTAAGGCCTTGAGCACGGGCTCCTCACACGGGCACATCACCACCACGGCACACACATAGACAGGCACATGCGGAATAACACACTCGTATCCTTTCCAGACAATAATTGTAATAGGTAAACACTACAGAAACAAACCTCACGCCCACCGTGAGACACAACAGCCCCTCCTCATAGGCCCGATCACTTGCCGACCGTCGCAGTCCCAAATGTTCCCTCCACTGCAACTACAGTCACTGTTATGCACCTTATAACATACCAGTCACCACACTCAACACACTATGCCACCGGATGGTGGGGACAAGGAGACACTGGTTATACCCTCACGGCATCCACCCCACGCGCGCCCGCCATTCGCCAAACCCACGGCCACTGCTACCTATTTCACCCAAGCTCAGGGGACTATTCCTCCACCCTTCTTGCTTGTGTGAACCACCACTAGCCCTACCGTAACCCTGTTTCCTGGTGGACGCGTCGTATCCTTCGGGTGGTTTCCTGCCGGAGATCCTTTCCCAGTGGTATGCCTCGCCTCCGTTTTGTTCCACGCGGTCTCCTCCTCTTCCTCCTCTTCTGCCCACAACAACCCACTCACATCTCTCAATCTCAACCTGAGCTCAAGTTGTGGCGCGTTCGTAACAATATATATATATCTTCTAATTAAGGCAACAGTCAACACTACCATTTATGTTTCCTGCACGATATTGGAAATGTAAAATAACAAGTGCCATACAGCTAATTTACACTAAATTATATCAAATTACTACAGATGCCAGACACATAGATGGATACTTTAACATATCAAACAATAAGGCAGATAATAATAGCACTGCATCTTTGGGGTTTTAACGTATGCAATGGTCACAACTGGTGTTGTATTTCATTATGGAAGGCAAGGACAGATGCAAACGTTTCATACAAGATGAAAAAGTGAGAACCAGTGTACAATGCTCTGCATTTTCTGCCATGCATGCCATAAAAAATAAGATTTAAAGAAGAAGAAAATTGTTGGTAAGTAGGGTGTACTGGGGAAGTATGAGAATATATTGATAATTTGGTGATCTGCACGACAAGAGTTGTTTTAGGTTTTAGACTATTTTAAACATAGGATGATACATAGGTATACAGGGAGAAGAGGGAATTCACAGAATGGTTAGAAAGGCCTTATAAATTATATAGCCACATATGGGAGACTGAAAGGAGAGATAACTGATGCGAAAGTGGTTAGAGGCAATATCGAAAGCATGAATCACCTAGCAGTATTAATGAAAATGAAGGTGCATGACATATAGAATGTTCTGAAAAACACTCCAGGGATAAGAGGAGAGGGGTTAGTCTTAAAAAATTGATAATGAAGAAGTTTTGGGGGGATTACAGGCAGAAATTGGCGTATGAATTGAGTGGTATATCAGAGATATAAAAAAAGAAGAGGTTCAAAATGTGTTTAGGTTCTTCAAAGAATGAATACTAAGGGTTAAGGAACAATTGGTGGGCCAAAGACTACTGTATACAGTAGTCTTTGGGTGGGCACAGAGGTGAAAATAAGGAAACAAATGGCATGCCGGTGGACAGATGAAGTCAAGCAAGTAATAGATCATGAGGCATGCATGTGTTGCACTGTTGCACTCAACAGAGAAATGTGTCTGAGCATGTAAGGGATAGCAGGAAAACAGAGCACATGCAAAAGGAGTGAAATGGGTTATCACAAAAAAATTGAAAGTGGATGAAAATTTTGGAAGGAATATGAGTGAGATTTGTAGAGAGAATGAAACGAGAGAACATATTTTAGAGAGAATATTTGGAAGAAGTACAGTACAAAAAGAAAGAAACTAGATGGAATAATGGTGAAGAGATGCTAAGAGAAAATGAGGATGTCAAAAGGTGAATAGAATATTTTGAGGAATTAATGAGTGTTAATAATCCAGCATGGAAGTAGAAATAAGAGACACCACAACATGGACAGCAAGCAATGGGATATTTGTGTTGCATGATGAGAGGACGTTGAGTAAGGAAGTGAAAAAGGGTATTAAGGGACAACATTACTTCCTACAGTGACATATACAAGTGAGACTTGGACGTGGAATAAATACCAGAGGTCTAAGATTCAAGCAGTGGAAATGAGTTATCTGAGGAGTGGTTGACATGTGAAGAGAATGGATGGAAAGTATCATGTACACTCATATGTATTCAATATTTCACCCCAAACGTTAGAACCATGATTACTCCTGTGTGAGTTTGGTAAATCTTCAGTGTCTGCAAACTCCATGGGGTAGTTTTCCAGAGACTTGTGGAGAGCAGTCAAACCCGGGAGATGAGTGTTGTGAATTTCTTTATGCTGAAGCAATGTCCTTGGCTGTCGGGTAGGTGTCATTGGAGCCCTGAAAGTTGCCAGATTTTGGTTAGGAAAAATATCATGACAATACAAAAACATCTTTTTCCCTTTCTTAATTTTCTATAAATTCAAATCCCATAGTCAGTTGTCATCTTTTTAATCAAGCCAGAAACATATAATGCCACAGAGTATAAATGATATGCATAGTTCTAAACCCGAGGTGTTAAACTCATGGCCTGCGGGCCAAATGTGGCCCTTGGGATTGTCATAAGTGGCCCGCGAGAGGATGGTAAAGTTTATCAGCCCGTGAAATTACGACAGTTATGAAGGAAAATATAATATAATTAATGTATGATTTTGTTTTAATTTTGTGTTAGTTTATTACGTAAAATTAATCAAAATCAAATAACGTATTCCAGTTAAGTCATCGTGTAAGGCTGTAAACTTCAGTCCTGCAAACATGTTACGTACTTTGTTGGCGCTCGAGACATTAACTAAAATAAGAATTGGCCCTCGGAATATTTTGAGTTTAACACTCCGGCTTTAAATGCTAATTTCTTGTATGCACACACACACACACATTCAAAGTGAACCGTTACTATCCTTGATCACAGGTAGCTGTGGAAATACACCATGAGTAAAATTCCATTGTGTAATGCAATCTGCACGAATATATCTCTTTGTACAAAGATAATTTATTTGTGCTTTCTCAGCCACGTAGCTTTCCTTAAGAGATTGTTCAGCCTGGATTAATTTTGGTCTTACTACACTAAGAATAATGCGGACAGTACATCATACAAATGATGAATAACTGATTTTTTAATAAGATCTGTAAAATTCTTCAACAACTACTACAACTGAATGCTTAGTGGGTGATCCTCATGGTACATCATAAAGTGTGGTAAATCACATTCATGGCATGGCTATCCACGACTTCATTGGTGTTCATATTTCTGTGTAACAAAACGTAGTTAATTAAAGAAGCATCTATCACTTGTTACCTTTCAGCTTTCAGTCTCTGAATCATCTGAGTCATCAATGAAATCAGAGTATAAGGTGAAATTATGCTGGATAAGCATACATTATTGAAAGATTACTACTTTTATTATTATTAATTATTACATAAACAACTGTCTTAAGTCTCAATTGTTGATAAGAAAGTGCTGGCAGTGGTTATACCAGGCATGGTCACATGTTGGCAGGGTAGCTATGCTTGTCATGCACCAAATGACTGACAAAGAGCAAGCAAAATAATCTGTTGCTGATGAGGAAAATTTTGTGATACTTTTTTTTTTTTTTACTATCATCCATCATCACACATAATATATTGCTTGCCTTATTGGCCTAATTCAGATTGAACTTATCTACTTAATATTAATGCATAGAAAAAATTCCCACCTTCTTGCATACTGGCTGCTGATATCCTCATCTGTCGCCTCAGGGTTCTTGGGCTGAAGACTATACTTCTTTTTCACCTGTGCTGCTGCCTTCATTGGCACCACAAGGGTCTTGATCACAAGCAGTTATGGAAAAATATGTAATAAGATCTTCACCACCTAATGAAACCTGCACAATAGTTATCATTGCTAAATTTGCTATACAAAATTTTGTATTCTTTAATTTATGCTTTCTCGGCCAAATATCTTTAACGCAGTTTGTTCTCCCTGTATTAATCTGAAGTACAGGACCTTATTAGGAATCACGTGAGCAGCACAGCATGTAAATAATGAAAAACTTACAAATGTCGAAACACTTTTTAAGGGGCACCAAAACTACTTGCAATGCACACATCCAATATGTTAGAGAGAAATATCAGTTGGTAATCCTCAAAGTTTTCTACACTAGTCAATTACAAATAAGATTTACCATCTATTAAATCCAGCCTCTATACCTGAAATTGAGATCAGTTAAAGACAAGCACACACCTTCCCGACATGTGTTTATTTTCCCATTCAATGGGAACAGCTGCAAGATCGTAGATCAGCTGCAAGGAGTCTGAGCACAGAAGTATGGTGGCGGGGCATCTCTCGCTCTATAAAGTTGTCATGTTCTTTGCAGACACCCTGAACAGCCTGGTGGGGTAAAAGGGAATGGTAAAATATGAAAATGGTTAGGTCGCATAAAATGTTGACCGTGAAGAAGCCGATTAAGGCCGATATTACTGTGATCTATTTTAGATTAGATTATTGATGGTAGCATAAGTCCCTTCCAGTTACATATTACAGTTTAAATCCTTAACTTGGCGCTGCACAATAACCAGCTGCCTATTCTTCCCTTCTGAATGTTGTTTGTTTGACCTTGACCATTTTTTCCTGTTACTTTTCATTCCCATTATTCAGTTTGGTAAATATCCAGATGAACACCGAACTCACTTTGGTGGACCAAACTATTTTTTTCTGGTGTGTTTTTATGTGTTTTGAATGATTCTGCTAACTGTTTCTGTCGCAAACTTATTTATATATTTATTTATTTATTGCAAAAATGACAAAAAAAAAGAACCTAAACCAAACTAATACCTATACCAAACCTAACCCATACCTAACCTAAACCTACCCTAAAAAAACCTAACCTCTATCTACCTAAAAAAAAAGAAAAAAAGAATTACGACAGAAACAGTTAGCACATTAATTCAAAACACAGGTATTATTCTAGAGTTTGCCCATACTCCCCCTCCCACAAAACAAGCTTGGGGACCTGGGGGAATGCGGGATATTTGGCTGGGGTACAAAATATGCGTCGCAACCACATAGTTTTTGAGTTAGGATGTGTTGAAAAAATTCCCTAGAGCTAGGGACAATTCATTGGATTTCTTGAGTCCAGAGAAGTGTGAACCGGACGATCCAAACATAATGATGACCGAAGTGTCGAGAACCCCCCCAACCCCACGCTAGGAGGTTAGGTTAGATTTGTTTAGGTTTGGTTAGGTTAGGTTAGGTTAGGTTATCGGTGGGTAAAGCCCCCCGCTAGGTTAGGTTAATTTTAGTTGGGCAAATTTCTCTACATATAAGGAAATTCCCTAGATCGAGGGAATTTTACCCCCCCCCATACACAACTCTTAAACTACGTCTTTCCAACGCATAATTTGTTCCCCACCCGAAAACCCCGCATTCCCACAGGTCCCCAATTTACGAAATTGGGTAGAACTTTACCAAAACACATAAAAACACACCAGAAAAAAATTGTTTCGTCCATCAAAGTGAGTTCGGTGTTCATCTGGATAAATACCCAAAGAAATGTTACACTCCTGCACACACTAATTAGGATGGGCACTGCAATACCACAGGTGACGTTAGCACAATGACAACAGTAATCTTTCATCACAATAACTGCAGGTAAACTTAACTTTATGTGCCGTCAGGTGACACGCCTAAGTTAAAGCCTTATTTTGATTATTGTAATACTCTTTCATTAATTTGCCGTGTTTTTTGCAATATTGTTAAGATTTCTTATGCCTAATATTACCTAATGTTTATATAATGTACTGCGAACTCGGAATATTGCAGATAATAATCACTATTGCTTGCAGGGGCGAGCTGGGCCGACAAGCAAGGATGTTTACATGTCATGTATTTCAAAGCTCAGCATTATTTCCTCCCTTTGCATATCACCACACCCTCCAACATACCTTATGGCGTCCTTGGGGAAGAGATGAAGTCTTATCCGGGATGATAGTACTTCTTTTCTTGCCGCAAACACAGCAACTGCCACTCTTTAGTACTTGGAGCCATTTTGAAAATTTGTTGTTGTAACGGAACTGAGGTCTTGGTCTTGGGCTGGTCCTCCCAGTATGCATCGTCTGCCCGCCGCGCCCGCCGCGCCATCTCCAGCAAAAAAATCGCATTGACCCCTGTCCTCACCCTCGGCCATTGAACTCTCTTATCCTCTATATACTATCCTTGCCCCTCACCCTCCTGCACAACGCCACTCTCTCTCTCTCTCAGCGTCACCACAGTCACCACCACCACCCATTCCTACACGTGCGTCACAACGTCTTTATCCAGACAAGCAGCCAGCAACGATAGGTCACGCAATGACGAGACGAGGAAGCGCTTAAATTCACTGTTCTTCTGCAAACCATGCTTCAAAGTGCTTTATCCAGACAAAGAAACAACTCTGGAATCTGGATGACGACCTTCCTTAAATAGCTTGTTCATAACTTTACCATATCGATAAAGGGAAAATTGATAGGACTTATGAATCGAGTTTTTTCTTAGATAACTTTATGAAAAAAAAATAGGAGAAGCAGCCCCATTGCTATGTAAAAAAGGTGCAGGGGGGAAAAAATGGGGCAATACCCTTCAAAGGGTTTTAAACCATGGAAAAACTGGACCCTTGCTGGGAAAAAAATTATATAGATATTCATAGATGGGGTTATGACTGATAGATACGTACGA
>JACEEZ010025781.1:170000-197500 GCA_016584305.1 Chionoecetes opilio | reverse complement strand
CCTTGGCTGTGGGGTAGGTATCATTGGAGCCCTGAAAGTTTCCAAATCTTGGTTAGGAAAAATATCATGACCAATACAAAACATCTTTTTCCCTTTCTTAATTTTCTATAAATTCAAATCCCATATTCAGTTGTCATCTTTTTTAATCAAGCCAGAAACATATAATGCCACAGAGTATAAATGATATGCATAGTTCTAAACCCGAGGTGTTAAACTCATGGCCTGCGGGCCAAATGTGGCCCTTGGGATTGTCATAAGTGGCCCGCGAGAGGATGGTAAAGTTTATCAACCCGTGAAATTACGACAGTTATGAAGGAAAATATAATATAATTAATGTATGATTTTGTTGTAATTTTGTGTTAGTTTATTACGTAAATTTAATCAAAATCAAATAACGTATTCCAGTTAAGTCATCGTGTAAGGTTGTAAACTTCAGTCCTGCAAACATGTTACGTACTTTGTTGGCGCTCGAGACATTAACTAAAATAAGAATTGGCCCTCGGAATATTTTGAGTTTGACACTACCGGGCTTTAAACGCTAATTTCTTGTATGCACACACACACACACACACACACTCAAAGTGAACCGTTACTATTCTTGATCACAGGTAGCTGTGGAAATACACCATGAGTAAAATTCCATTGTGTAATGCAATTTGCACGAATATATCTCTTTGTACAAAGATAATTTATTTGTGCTTTCTCAGCCACGTAGCTTTCCTTAAGAGATTGTTCAGCCTGGATTAATTTTGAATTTTGGTCTTACTACACAAGAATAATGCGCGACAGTACATCAATACAAATGAGAATAACTGATTTTTTAATAAGAATCTGTAAAATCTTCAACAACTACTACAACTGAATGCTTAGTGGGTGATCTCATGGTACATCATAAGTGTGGTAAATCACATTCATGGCATGGCTATCCACGACTTCATTGGTGTTCATATTTCTGTGTAACAAAGCTAGTTAATTAAAGAAGCATCTATCAATGTTACCTTTCAGCTTTCAGTCTCTGAATCATCTGAGTCATCATGAAATCAGAGTATAATGGTGAAATTATGCTGGATAAGCATACATTATTGAAAGATTACTACTTTTATTATTATTAATTATTACATAAACAACTGTCTTAAGTCTCAATTGTTGATAAGAAAGTTGCTGGCAGTGGTTATACCAGGCATGGTCACATGTTGGCAGGGTAGCTATGCTTGTCATGTACCAAATGACTGACAAAGAGCAAGCAAATAATCTGTTGCTGATGAGAGAAAATTTTGTGATACTTGGTTTTTTTTTACTATCATCCATCATCACACATAATATATTGCTTGCCTTATTGGCCTAATTCAGATTGAACTTATCTACTTAATATTAATGAATAGAAAAAATTCCCACCTTCTTGCATACTGGCTGCTGATATCCTCATCTGTCGCCTCAGGTTCTTGGGCTGAAGACCATACTTCTTTTTTCACTGTGCTGCTGCCTTCCTTGGCACCACATGGGTCTTGATCACAAGCAGCTATGGAAAAATATGTAATAAGATCTCCACCACCTAATGAAACCTGCACAATAGTTATCATTGCTAAATTTGCTATACATAATTTTGTATTCTCTAATTTATGCTTTCTCGGCCAAATATATTTAACGCAGTTTGCTCTCCCTGTATTAATCTGAAGTACAGGACCTTATTAGGAATCACGTGAGCAGCACAGCATGTAAATAATGAAAAACTTACAAATGTTGAAACACTTTTTAAGGGCCCCAAAACTATTTGCAATGCACACATCCAATATGTTAGAGAGAAATAGCAGTTGGTAATCCTCAAAGTGTTCTACACTAGTCAATTACAAATAAGATTTACATCTATTAAATCCAGCCTCTATACCTGAAATTGAGATCAGTTAAAGACAAGCACACACCTTCCGACATGTGTTCATTTCCCATCCAATGGGAACAGCTGCAAGATCGTAGATCAGCTGCAAGGAGTCTGAGCACAGAAGTATTGGTGGCGGGGCATCTCTCGCTCTATAAAGTTGCATGTTCTTTGCAGACACCCTGAACAGCCTGGTGGGTTAAAAGGAATGGTAAAATATGAAAAATGGTTAGGTCGCATAAAATGTTGACCGTGAAGAAGCCGATTAAGGCCGATATTACTGTGATCTATTTTAGATTAGATTATTGATGGTAGCATAAGTCCCTTCCAGTTACATATTACAGTTTAAATCCTTAACTTGGCGCTGCACAATAACCAGCTGCCTATTCTTCCCTTCTGAATGTTGTTTGTTTGACCTTGACCATTTTTTCCTGTTACTTTTCATTCCCATTATTCAGTTTGGTAAATATCCAGATGAACACCGAACTCACTTTGGTGGACCAAACTATTTTTTTCTGGTGTGTTTTTATGTGTTTTGAATGATTCTGCTAACTGTTTCTGTCGCAAACTTATTTATAATATTATTTATTTATTGCAAAAATGACAAAAAAAAAGAACCTAAACCAAACTAATACCTATACCAACCTAACCCATACCTAACCTAAACCTACCCTAAAAAAAACTACCTCTATCTACCTAAAAAAAAAAAAAAAAGAATTACGACAGAAACAGTTAGCACATTAATTCAAAACACAGGTATTTATTCTAGAGTTTGCCCATACTCCCCCCTCCCACAAAACAAGCTTGGGGACCTGGGGGAATGCGGGATATTTGGCTGGGGTACAAAATATGCGTCGCAACCACATAGTTTTTGAGTTAGGATGTGTTGAAAAAATTCCCTAGAGCTCGGGACAATTCTTTGGATTTCGTGAGTCCAGAGAAGTGTGAACCGGACGATCCTCACAGAATGATGACCGAAGTGTCGAGAACCCCCCCAACCCCACGCTAGGAGGTTAGGTTAGATTTGTTTAGGTTTGGTTAGGTTAGGTTAGTTAGGGTTTGGTTATCGGTGGGTAAAGTCCCCGCTAGGTTAGGTTAATTTTAGTTGGGCAAATTTCTCTACATATAAGGAAATTCCCTAGATCGAGGGAATTTTACCCCCCCTCCCCCATACACAACTCTTAAACTACGTCTTTCCAACGCATAATTTGTTCCCCACCCGAAAACCCGCATTCCCACAGGTCCCCAATTTACAAATTGGGTAGAACTTTACCAAAACACATAAAAACACACCAGAAAAAATTGTTTCGTCCACCAAAGTGAGTTCGGTGTTCATCTGGATAAATACCCAAAGAAATGTTACACTCCTGCACACACTAATTAGGATGGGCACTGCAATACCACAGGTGACGTTAGCACAATGACAACAGTAATCTTTCATCACAATAACTGCAGGTAAACTTAACTTTATGTGCCGTCAGGTGACGCCTAAGTTAAAGCCTTATTTTGATTATTGTAATACTCTTTCATTAATTTGCCGTGTTTTTTGCAATATTGTTAAGATTTCTTATGCCTGATATTACCTAATGTTGATATAATGTACTGCGAACTCGGAATATTGCAGATAATAATCCCTATTGCTTGCAGGGGCGAGCTGGGCCGACAAGCAAGGATGTTTACATGTCATGTATTTCAAAGCTCAGCATTATTTCATCCCTTTGCATATCACCACACCCTCCTACATACCTTATGGCGTCCTTGGGGAAGAGGTGAAGTCTTATCCGGGATGATAGTACTTCTTTTCTTGCCGCAAACACAGCAACTGCCCATCTTTAGTACTTGGAGCCATTTGAAAAATTTGTTGTTGTAACGGAACTGAGGTCTTGGTCTTGGGCTGTCCTCCCAGTATGCATCGTCTGCCCGCCGCGCCCGCCGCGCCATCTCCAGCAAAAAAATCGCATTGACCCCTGTCCTCACCCTCGGCCATTGAACTCTCTTATCCTCTATATACTATCCTTGGTGACAACCCACACACTAACCTAGCCTAATTTTACCTAACCTTCTAACGGGGGGGGGGGGGTACTCCGTCCCTCTAGACTCCCCGGTAACCTAACAAAATTTAACCTAACCAAATATAACCTAAGCTAACCTAACCAAATCTAACCAAACCTAACCTAACCAAATCTAACCTACCCTAACCAAACCAAATCTAACCTAACCTCCTAGCGGGGGGTTGGGGGGGTTCTCGACACTTCGGTCATCATTCTGTGAGGATCGTCAGGTTCACACGTCTCTGGACTCAGAAGAAATCCAATGAATTTTCCCTAGATCTAGGCAATTTTTACAACACCCCTAACTCGAAAACTATGTGGTTGCGACGCATATTTTGTACCCCAGCCAAAAAGCCCGCATTCCCCCAGGTCCCCAAGCTTGTTTTGTGGGAGAGGGGGAGTATGGGCAAACACTAGAATAATACCCTACTTATTATGAGGAAAGACAACAAAAGGAACTCAATTAATAAGGTATTTTAATATTATCATAACCGTGAATACAACCTACAAAGAGAAGACTACGACGATGAAAAAAATTTGAGTTGTTTTGGGCGAAATTGATATTCCAGGTGCTATATTTCCGTGCTCGCTGACAACATAGAGAAGACCTGAGGTGATGGTTGATGTGCAGAGGCTTCTAAACCAGGAAAACAGTCACAGCAGTCTCATTAAGAAGTAAGCAAGTGGTAGGGACACGTTACGTACCTACCAGTTGCTTACCTTTTGACGAGGCTATGTTATGACTCTGTTTTCTTGGTTTAGAAGCCTCTGCACATCAGCCATTACCTCAGGTCTTCTCTATAGTGTTGTCAGCGAGAACAGTGCACAGTAATATAGCACCGGGAATATCAATTTCGCGCAAAATAACTCTAAATTCTTCCATCGCCGTAGTTTTCCCTTCGTAGGTCCACCCGCGGCGACCCCGTCTTATCCCCACAATGCACCGATGTAAACAAACCGTGACGTAGTTTTTTTTTGTATGGGTAGGGTCCATTAGCGGCGTAACCACAACGCCTCGCACGGGCTGAATAATAACACAACAATTACGGAGGACATGCACGCGTGTGTACACTTGAACACTCGACACAACACTGCCGATTGGCGGACAAATCCCGCGTGACGCGTCATATTATTTTCACCGATTATTATTATTCATTTAGACATTAATGAGTCGAAATGATAAAATTTAGATATCATAGCTTCAGGAATATTTCATTGACGAAAAAAAGCTACTAATGGAAGAATTTAACTTTGTACAAATACGATTCCTTGCACTTGACAAAAAAACGTTGGTGATAATAATACAGAGACTCTAACACGGAATGATGAACGTAAACATTCCTGTTGCTTTTGTTTAATTCATCACCATCGGTACTATTGTTGTATAACTACTGTCGTTACTTATTACTTATATCATTATTGATATCATACCTTCCTTCTCCCGTGTGGAAAGGCGGAAATATACATAAAAAAGATTGAATCTAAAGGGTCAAAACAGGCGTCGCATAACACACGTGTAAGGCTGAAGTTTACATCATCACACACACTGTTTCCTAGGCTGCCAGGAACTTGTTATTGATGTTTGTATTATCCTGAATACATAAAACAAATCTGATCTAATGAACATTAACATTAGTAACAGCAAAGCAAATAGTTTAGTACATTATCTTAGAGTACAATTATAATTACCTCGCGAGCCACGACTTTGACACCACAGATGTACCTAAACGTGCACCGAGGGAGGCGAGAACAATTACAAAACATTTACAGAGATACAAATGTCTGCGTCTCCAGGCTGTCGAACTCACTAATCCCACAAACCTTTTTTATTTTCCCTTCCCTGCAATATTTATCCTTCAACCCTTGGCGGCAGATGCTATAGCTTCAAACTATCACTTAATGGTGCCTTGCTAATGAATGGGGAGAACGTGAGCGTGCCGTGGGAGTATGAACAGAGAGGGAAAGGAGCATAAGGTGACATCTACGATCAGGCGGCGAGTATTGAATAGTAGCGGTGCAGTGTTGAGAATACGTGATGAAATAAGGCAATGTTGAAGGGAATGGGGATGTGTTGGGAGGGTTTTCATTGATCTTTTTTATTATGAATTTGTGGCGTTTATCGGTATTGTTTATCATATTTGTTGTTGACTTATTTGTATTTACTTTGTGTTGGATTTTGAGTGATCAGGTGTGAGAGAGAGAGAGAGAGAGAGAGAGAGAGAGAGAGAGAGAGAGAGAGAGAGAGAGAGAGAACTGAGAGGAGAGAGAGAGAGAGAGAGAGAGAGAGAGAGAGAGAGAGGAGAGAGAGAGAGAGAGAGAAAAAAAAGAAAAAAATAGATACATATCAGCGCCCCCCCCCCCCCCCCGCTCCTTGCCGCGGGGCGGGTGCGCTTAACCGCCTAAGCTCGTAAGACGGATTTTTTTATTTTTTTTATATGTACTTGTACTTAATTAAGTACTTTGTCATGTACTTGGACTTGCACTTAAGTACAAATCTGCTGTACTTGTACTTGGACTTGAAACATTCTGCAGTAGTACTTGTATACTTTAATATGTCCCGATGTGAAAATGAAAACAAAGGAGTTGAAGGGAAATAAGTGAGAGAAAATGTTTATGCGCTACTTCATTTTGGTATATTTGTTTTTACATTATTGTTGCAAATTTATGCATATGTGATGCAAAATGTTCTCAGAAAGACGATAGTGGCCCCAATTTTTCTTAATATCAAATGGTGGTGTCATAAAACTGGTTGGGAGTGAGGTGTGTGAAGTCGTCAGTTTTGGATGAAGTGGGGACAGTATCATGGTCGCCGCGCTAGGCTGCCGTTGTCACTCATCACAATACATCGGGATACGGGACTCACTCTCTATGTATTCAATAACTGTGGTTTTAACTCTTCAGTATAACCGTGTCCCTAATCTTTAGAGTGCAGGAAGCATTGCTATTGTTTCTCTGTTTACATAGCTTTTCTATCACCGCTGGTTTCCCCGACATTCAAGCGACAGAGGATACATGCACAGTGCAATGCATTGTGCTGAGCTTCAGGTGACCCCAGCCTGCCAGGGTCAGACTATTTGATTGGGGGTCTGTCTCTATAGATTTTTGAGGGACTTGAGTCGGATTCTCGTGTTTTTACTTCACTTCCACCTCCCTACCAAGGGTCGTCTTTTTTCCCCTTACAAATGGTATGAGGAGCAACAGCTCCCTCAAGGAAAGAAAAAAATTGTATCTTCAGACTGAGTAGAAACAATTGTAACTTTTTTTCTTTTAGCAATGCAAGTGCTAAGGGAAGTACGTGCACAGAAATACCACTCATACCCTAGTGGCGACAGTGACTGAACGAAAGCTAACGGTAAATATTAAACAAATCTGAAGGAAACCTCATTTTACAGTCTTGGCCGCGGGTAGAATGGAAAATACCGTCACCCTGACCTCCCTCACCGCAGCCTAGTCCATCGACACAACATGGAGGAATATGACTAATGTGTTTTTTTTATTCTATCTCCTTTGCTGACCTGTGCACATATAAAAGGGATTACAAGATTCCCCGAAAAAACATGCCGTAAAGCATTAATAATGAAAATATAATGCCATTTATATTAGAAATTCAAGGTAATGTTGTGTGGGTGTGGTAATTTTTATGTATAGGGGGACATGTAGGATAAAATAAAAGTGTTTGAGGGTTATTTTTTTGTATAGGGGGGAAATGCAGGATAAAATGGTGGGGGGCAATATATGAGACACGAACAACGAGAGCAATAGGTTAAACGGCAATGAAGGCAGGTTATTACTCTGATTGCTGAGGAAGAGAGAGATTTGATATTGCTTAACTCCGGTGTGTCACTCAGGCAATTCTGATTAACAACACTTAATTAATTCTCTCTCTCTCTCTCTCTCTCTCTCTCTCTCTCTCTCTCTCTGAACACGACACTTTCTCAGTTATATCTCGTTCCTGTACATGCAGAAGTATTCGGTAAAGTTAAGAGAAACGAACAGAAAATTACGAATTACGTTAAGTTGATGAGATTTAGATTTTAAATGGTACGAAAACTTATACTCTCATCCAAGTAATTTTTTCATGACCTACTCTAGAAAATGGAACACCCGTTCAGCAGACATGGGCATGATTATGATTATTAATCAAAAAAATCATAATCAAAGGCTGTGATTACATAATCATAATCAAATCATAATCAAATATGAAGCTGCAGCTTTAATCATAATCAAATCATAATCTTATTTTTCTTCATAATAATCAATGATTAAAATGTGATTATTGTGAATATTTCATTGTATTTTCCATGTAGCAATTCAATTTCTCCTAAATAAATTAGCCAATTTCATATATATATATGTTCCAGGTCCAAGCATGTTTGCAAAGCATGACACTTACATTGTGCGTTTTCTGCGGGGGAGCAAGAGAAATTTCGCTCGCAAGCGGTCACTTTTCTCTTAGATTTTGTTGTGACGTCATTGTGACGTCTTTGTTGTTGTACGGCGGCCGTACAAACGGGAAGGTGGGAACCGGGCTAGTCTGTCAATACCTTAAGGCCGGTTCCCATCAGCCCGCTTGTACGGCCGTCTTACAACAACACCGCTCAACAAGGACGTCACCATCATCACCGCTTGAGTGGTATTTGTGGTAACTGGGCACAGTTGGCAACTCCGCTCGAGCGGACACCGCCGAGCGGGAGAGATGACTTGAATTTAACTTTGTACGGCGGCCGTACAGCGGTACGGCGGTGCGGTAGACTTTGTTGTGACGTCATTGTGACGTCTTTGTTGTTGTATGGCGGCCGTACAAGCGGGAAGGTGGGAACCGGGCTTTAGGCCGGTTCCCATCAGCCCGCTTGTACGGCCGTCTTACAACAACACCGCTCAACAATGACGTCACCATCATCACCGCTTGAGTGGTATTTGTGGTAACTGGGCACAGTTGGCAACTCCGCTCGAGCGGACACCGCCGAGCGGGAGAGATGACTTGAATTTAACTTTGTACGGCGGCCGTACAGCGGTACTGTGGTGCGGTAGACTTTCTTGAGACGTCATTGTGACGTCTTTGTTGTTGTACGGCGGCCGTACAAGCGGGAAGGTGGGAACCGGGCTTTACTGTATCCCCGCAGAAAACGTTCACCCGCCGCTTGCTCCATGAGATGGCGACGCGGCGGTTGAGATGTAAGCAAAACAAAGATCAAATTACTATTTTGACCCTCTAGATATTTTCACACTGGGACGCATCCTATACTGTCATAGTCAGAAAAGTGTGCAGATTCAGGAAACGTGCTTAGAAATTTAATGTGATCATAAATAGCCAAGCAATGAGGTGATGAAGCCAAACAAGTGTGAGAAAATGTTTATGCAGTTTTACTTAACCCTTGCTTTCGAATACTTGTACTTACATTACAGTTATAAATGTATACTAATGCGATGCAAAATTTCCTCAGGAAGCCGATAGTGGTCTCAGTGTTTCCTAATAGCCATTGGTATTGTCAGCAAATCGGGTAAGAGTGAGGTGTGTGAAGTTGTTGATTTGCGTTTGTCGACGAGTCACACATTCCTTTAAGCTAGTGTCAATTGCAATAAAAAACAGTTGACTAATGTATAACTGAACAAAAAAATGACCTTAATAATAATCATTACTGTGTACAAATAATCACAATAAAATGTGATTATAATCATAATCTAATCATAATCAAGCAATAATAGAAAAAATCTAATCATAACAAAAATACGTAAAGCGAAATAATCCTAATCAAATCCTAATCATAAAAAGGAAAAAACGTGTAATAATAATCTAATCATAATCAAAAATTATTCCGGATGATAAATCATAATCAAATCATAATCACTTTTTATAATCATGCCCATGTCTGCCATTCAGTGATATTAACGACCTACACAATCATCATCTCTCTTATTTTATTCTTCTTCTTCTTCTATATTCCTAATCTTCTTCTTCCTTTTCTTTTTCCTCCTCTTCTTCCTATTCTTTTTCATCATCTTCCTATTCTTCTTCCTGGTCTTTGCTTATCGCGATACCACACGACTCATCGTCCACTAAGGGACAGACATCCCAACTAATGAGGTCTCTCCATCTAGCTCGGATTCTGACGTTCCCATCCACTGCCCCAACTCGCCTCATCTCAGACTCCCTTCTATCCACAAACTTTCCCCTTTACCTATCAGTTCCTAACATCCATCTCTGTCCACTAAATAGCTATCATCGCCCATTCCTGTCTACCAATCCCATCAACAACCCTCGTCTTATGTACCGCAATCAGCTCTATCCTTTCCCTCTAGTTTTAATGCCTTGCTCACTGAACTATTAACTTCAGAGTCCCCCAATCCCATGCACTGCCATCAGCTATACTTATCTGAAGCCTTTTTGTCGCTATGTAACCCTACTAATATAACACAAACCTCCTTCAATCAATATCACTAATATCTCTTTTTCTAACACCTCTCAAATCTTTCCACAGGTGGCACGGATCCATAGAAGCTAAATATATTCAAATATCTCATCTACGTGTCTATTCTAACCTTAAATGTATTTCTAAACACTTTTTTTATCGTGTAGACATATAGACATATGTAATATTTGGGAGGCGGTAGCGGAGTGGTTAGAGTCTCCGACTGGCGTACTCGGTGACCCGAGTTCGATCCCCGAAGAAACCCAAAAACCTTTCTGCATCGTCGAGTGACCTAAGAACACCCACATGCCCTGCCATCAACTCTACCTGCGATTGCGATTGCATCGGACGGACACGGGGTGCGGCATGAGCCTCTAATCACAGGCGTCACTATACGCACCTGCCTAAAAAAAAAAAAAAAAAAAAAAAAAAAAAAAAAAAAAAAAAAAAAAAAAGTGATCCTGATCATGAAAGAGACACGGGCTGGAAAGTGAGTTTATTCCTGAAAAACTTTTTTAGTAGTTTCGCCTCTACTGGGATTATCGGAGAAATATGTATTCCTCCTAATATATTCCTCCGAAGAAGCCCAGTAGAGACGAAACTAGTCGGAATAAAGTAATCACGTTCCAGATCGTGGCAACCTTCATCCCTGTTTTTACCATGTTTTATTATTTACTTTTAATAGTATTTTTTTTTGTTCACTTTTAATTAACTATTTGATTGGGTGGTCTGTCTCTATAGAGTGTTTGAGGGACTTGAGTCGATTCTCGTGTTTTTACTTCACTTCCACCTCCCTTACCAGGGTCGTCTTTTCACCCCTTACAAATGTTTAGGAACAAAGAGCTCCCTCAGAAAAAAAAATAGTTATCTTCGGACTGAGTACAAAATTTAACTTTTTTTTTTTATTTTTTAGCAATGCAAGTGCTAAGGCAAGTAACGTGCACAGAAATACACTCATACCCTAGTGCGGAACAGTGACTTAACGAAAGCTAACGGTAATATTAAACAAATCTGAAGGTAAGAACCTCATTTTTACAGTCTTGGGCCGAGGGTATAATGGAAAATACCGCACCCGACCTCCCTCACCGCAGCCTAGTCCATCGACACAACGGAGGAATATGACTGATGTGGGTTTTTTTAATTCTATCTCCTTTGCTTGCTCTGTGCAAATATAAAAGGGATTACAAGTTACCCGAAAAACATGCCGTAAAAGCATTATGCTGAAAATATAATGCCAATTTATATTGAATTCAAGTAATGTTTGCGGGTGTGGTAATTTTTATGTATAGGGGGAAATGTAGGATAAAATAAAAGTAGATGGGGTTATTTTTATGTATAGGGGGGAAATGGGCAGGGAATTAAAATGAGGGGTGGGGGGCAATATATGAGACAAACGAACAACGAGAGCACTAGATTAAACCCGCAATGAATGCAAAGGTGTTATTATTACTCTGGGATCAACACGTGCTGGGATGAAGAAACCAACAGCGAGATTTGATATTGCTTAACTCCGGTAGTGTCACTCAGGCAATTCTGATTAACAACACTTAATTAATTCTCTCTCTCTCTCTCTCTCTCCCTCTCTCCCGCTTCCCCCTCGTCTCCTCCAGCCGCCCCAACTCTCCCTATCCCCTCTCTCTCTTCTCTCCTTCTTCCTCACCCCTCTCTCCGCCTTAGCTCCCTCCTCTCCCTCTCTCTCCTCTCTCTCCTCCTCTCCCCTCTCTCTCCCTCCACCCTATCCCATTCCTCCTCTCTCTGTGCTCCTCTCCCTCTCTCCACCTCCTCTGTCTCTCCCTCGTCCCCCCCCCTCCCCTCTCCTCTCTCTCTCTCTCTCTCTCTCATCCTCCTCTCCGCTCCTTCTCTCTCTCTCCCCTCTCTCCTCCTCCTCTCTCTCTCGGCTCTCTCTCGCTCCTGAACACGACCATTTCTTTAGTTATATCTCGTTACTGTACATGCATAAGTATTCGGTAAAGTTAAGAGAAACGTAACAGAAAATTACGAATACCGGTAAGTTGTGAGATTTAGATTTTAGAATGGTGCGAAAACTTTCTTTCATACAGTCATTTTTTTTTCATTACTCTACCCTAGAAAATGGTACACCATTCATTGCTGACTGGCATCACGACCTACAAAACTCCTCCTCTCTTTCTTTTCTTTTCCTTCTTTCTTCTTATATATCCTAATCTTCTTTTTCTTCTGCTTCTTTTCTTCTTCTTCTTCTTCATCTTGCTTTTTCTTTTTTCTTTTTGTCTTCTTCTATTTCCTAATCTTCTTCCTTTTCTTTTTCCGCAAAAAAAAAAAAAAAAAAATTGTCTTTCCTCTTCCTATTTTTTGTTTCATCTTCTTCTTCTTCCTGGTCTTTGTTATCGCGATACCACAGCGCTCATCGTCCAACTACAGGTACAGACTCGCAACTAATGAGTTTCTCGCATCGAGCTCGGATTCTGACGTTCCCATCCACTGCCCAACTCGCCTCATCTCAAGACTCCCTTCTATCCACAACTGTTCCCCCTTTACCAATCAGTCCCCTAACATCCATCTCTCTGTCCACTAATTAGCTATCATCGCCCATTCCTGTCTACCAATCCCATCAACAACGCCTCGTCTTTTTCATGTAGCAGCACTCAGCTCTATCCTTTCCCTCTAGTTTTAAAAATGCCTGCTCACTGAACTATTAACTCAGATTCCCCAATCCCCTTGCACTGCCATCAGCTATACTATCTGAAGCCTTTTTGTCGCTATGTAACCCTACTAATTACACAAAACCTCCTTCATCATATCACGAATATCTCTTTTTTCTAACACCTTTCAAATCTTTCCACAGGTGGCACGATCCATAAATCTAAATATATTCAAATATCTCATCTACGGTGTCTATTCTAAACCTTAAATGTATTTTTAAACACTTTTTGTTATATTGTGTAGACATATAGATATATGTAAAAACAGGTGATTTCATGAAAAGTGACACGGGCTGGAACGTGAGTACTTTATTCCTGACAAACGTTTTTTAGTAGTTTTCGCCCTCTACTTGGGATTATCTGAGAAATATGAATTCCTCCTAATATATTCCTCCGAAGAAAGCCCAGTAGAGACGACAACTAGTCAAGAATAAAGTATCACTTTTTTCCCAGCTCGTGGCACCTTCATCCCTGTTTTTTACCTTTTTATTAATTTACTTTAAAAGTATTTTTTTCACATTTAATTAGACTATTTGATTGGGGGTCCTGTCTCTTTAGATTTTTGAGGGACTTGAGTCGGATTCTCGTTGTTTTTTGTTTACTCCTTCCATACATCCCTACAAGGGTCGTCTTTTCACCCCTTACAAATTGTTTTGTAGGAACAATAGCTTCCCCTCAAGAAAAGAAGAAAAATAGTATCTTCAGACTGAGTAACAAAAATTGTAACTTCTTTAGGTTTTTTTAGCAATGCAGAGTGCTAAGGCAGTACTGCACAGAATACACACTCATACCCCTTAAAAGTGGCGCGCGACGCAGTGACCTGAACAAAAGCTAACGGTAAATATTAAACAAATCTGAAGGAAACCCTCATTTTACTTAACAAGTCTTGGCCGAGGGTAAGGGAAAATACCGTCAACCCTGAACCTCCTCAACCGCAGCCCTAGTCCATTCGACACAACAGGAGGTATGGACTAAATGTTTATTTTTTTAAGTCTATCTCCTTCTTTTGCTGACCTGTGGCAAATATAAAGGGGAATTACAAGTTTACCCTGAAAAACATGCCGTAAACGCATTAATGCTGAAAATTAATACATTGTATATTAGACAGTCAGTAATGTTGTGCGGGTGTGGTAATTTTTTATGTATAGGGGGAAATGTAGGATAAAATAAAAGTGTATGGGGGTTATTGTTATGTATAGGGGGGAAATGCAGGATAACAATGGTGGGGGGCAATATATGAGACCACGACACGAGGAAGGCAATGATTAAACGGCATGAGCAGTTTTTACTCTGATTGCTGAGAGGACGAAGAGAGATTTGATATTGCTTAACTCTCTGTTGTGTCACTCAGGAATTCTATTAGCAAACACTTAATTAATTCTCTCTCTCTCTCTCTCTCATCCGCGCCCTCCTCGGCTCTCCTCCTCTCCCTCCGATCTCGTGGGCTCTCTCTCTCTCCTCTCTACTCTCGACCCCTCTCTCTCCATCTCTCTCTCTCTCGTCTCTCTCTCTCTCCCCCTCTCCCTCTCTCGTCATCTCTTCCTCCTCTCTCTCCCTCTCTCTCTCTCTCTCTCTGAACACGACCACTTCTCAGTTATATCTGGCTACTGTACATGCATAATATTCGGTAAAGTTAAGAGAAACGAACAGAACTTAATACGAATTACGTTAAGAGGTTGATAGTGTAGATTTCAAATGGTACGAAAAACTTATACTTTCATACAAGTCTTTTTTCTGACCTACTCTATAAAATGGACACCCGTTCAGCAGAACATTGGCATGATTTGATTATTAATCAAAAAAAGGTCATAATCAAGGCTGTGTGATTTACATAATCAATAATCCAATCATAATCAACTCTGAGCTGCAGGCTTTAATCATAATCAATCCTATCTTATTTTCGTCATAATAACAATGATTAAAATGTGATTATTGTGATGATTTCATTGTATTTTCCATGTATCAATTCAATTTCTCCTAAATAAATATAGACCAATTTCATATAATATATGTTTCCAGGTCCAAGCATGTTTGCAAAGCATGACACTTACATTGTGCGTTTTTCTGCGGGGGGCAAGAGAAATTTCGCTCGCAAGCGGTCACTTTCTCTTAAGGCCGGTTCCCATCAGCCCGCTTGTACGGCCGTCTTACAACAACACCGCTCAACAATGACGTCACCATCATCACCGCTTGAGTGGTATTTGTGGTAACTGGCCACAGTTGGCAACTCCGCTCGAGCGGACACCGCCGAGCGGGAGAGATGACTTGAATTTGAAGCCCGGTTCCCACCTTCCCGCTTGTACGGCCGCCATACAACAACAAAGACGTCACAATGACGTCACAAAAAAGTCTACCGCACCGCCGTACCGCTGTACGGCCACCGTACAAAGTTAAATTCAAGTCATCTCTCCCGCTCGGCGGTGTCCGCTCGAGCGGAGTTGCCACCTGTGCCCAGTTACCACAAATACCACTCAAGCGGTGATGATGGTGACGTCATTTTTGAGCGGTGTTGTTGTAAGACGGCCGTACAAGCGGGCTGATGGGAGCCGGCCTTAACTTTGTACGGCGGCCGTACAGCGGTACGGCGGTGCGGTAGACTTTGTTGTGACGTCATTGTGACGTCTTTGTTGTTGTATGGCGGCCGTACAAGCGGGAAGGTGGGAACCGGGCTTTAGTCTGTTAATACCTTACTCTTGACAGCAGACGGGACCAAAAGTACGGAGCTACCACCATACTGTATCCCCGCAGAAAACGTTCACCCGCCGCTTGCTCCATGAAATGGCGACGCGGCGGTTGAGATGTAAGCAAAACAAAGATCAAATTACTATTTTGACCCTCAAGATATTTTCACACTGGGACGCATCCTATACTGTCATAGTCAGAAAAGTGTGCAGATTCAGGAAACGTGCTTAGAAATTTAATATGATCATAAATAGCCAAGCAATGAGGTGATGAAGCCAAACAAGTGTGAGAAAATGTTTACGCAATTTTACTTAACCCTTGCTTTCGAATACTTGTACTTACATTACAGTTATAAATGTATACTAATGCGATGCAAAATTTCCTCAGGAAGCCGATAGTGGTATCAGTGTTTCCTAATAGCCATTGGTATTGTCAGCAAATCGGGTAAGAGTGAGGTGTGTGAAGTTGTTGATTTGCGTTTGTTGACGAGTCACACATTCCTTTAAGCTAGTGTCAATTCCAATAAAAAACAGTTGACTAATGTATAACTGAACAAAAAAATGACCTTAATAATAATCATTACTGTGTACAAATAATCACAATAAAATGTGATTATAATCATAATCTAATCATAATCAAGCAATAATAGAAAAAATCTAATCATAATCAAAAATACGTAAAGCGAAATAATCCTAATCAAATCCTAATCATAAAAAGGAAAAAACGTGTAATAATAATCTAATCATAATCAAAAATTATTCCGGATGATAAATCATAATCAAATCATAATCACTTTTTATAATCATGCCCATGTCTGCCATTCAGTGATATTAACGACCTACACAATCATCATCTCTCTTATTTTATTCTTCTTCTTCTTCTATATTCCTAATCTTCTTCTTCCTTTTCTTTTTCCTCCTCTTCTTCCTATTCTTTTTCATCATCTTCCTATTCTTCTTCCTGGTCTTTGTTTATCGCGATACCACACGACTCATCGTCCACTAAGGGACAGACATCCCAACTAATGAGGTCTCGCCATCTAGCTCGGATTCTGAGGTTCCCAACCACTGCCTCAACTCGCCTCATCTCAGACTCCCTTCTATCCACAAACTTTCCCCTTTACCTATCAGTCCCTAACATCCATCTCTGTCCACTGATTAGCTATCATCGCCCATTCCTGTCTACCAATCCCATCAACAACCCTCGTCTTATGTACCGCAATCAGCTCTATCCTTTCCCTCTAGTTTTAATGCCTTGCTCACTGAACTATTAACTTCAGCGTCCCCCAATCCCATGCACTGCCATCAGCTATACTTATCTGAAGACTTTTCTTCGCCTTACATGGGCCTACTAATATCACATAAACCTTCTCCTACAATCAATATCACTAATACCTCTTTTTCTAACACCTGTCTAATCTTTCCACAGGTTGGACAGCTCCATAAAATCTAAAAATATTCAAAAATCTCATCTACATGTCTGAAATTCTAATCCTAAACGTATTTCTAAACACTTTTTGATTGTTTACACTAATAGTTTTTCACTTTTATTTTCGGTGTTTATGACCCAAACTGTCGTGGTGAAAAGAAAAGAAAATTACTTAATCAAAATCGAGCAATTCACCAGTCAACAATACCACTCACGACTGTTCCCTATTAATCACTCCTGCCAATATCCGTCATGCAATCCCCTAACCTTACTAATAAATTATTCCCCTTAATAATAACCTTGACCATCTTCTCTGCACACACTTGCCACATCCCTATCTGCTGCTATGGACATTTAGCAATCACTGTTTACGGTAAAAAAGAAAGAAGAAATACAGCAGCAAAAAAAAGAAGTAGTAGTAGTAGTAGTAGTAATAGTAGTAGAGTAGTAGTAGTAGTAGTAGTAGTAGTAGTAGTAGTAGTAGTAGTAGTTGTAGCAGTAGTGGTAATATTTCTAATTGTTAATGATTTTGGGATAGTTGCTATTATGTTCACGTTCTTATTATCATTGTTACATATCTTTATCATTGTTACTATCATCCTTATAACTACCATTGTTATTATTATTCATATTAGTGACATGTGTAGGCGGAGACGTGAGCGCTGAGACTTTAAGCTTCTATTAGCTAAGCTTAAAAGTTGTTATAGCTTTGCCCATAAAAAACCTACCTTTCCCTTCTTCTCTTTTAACTTTCTCACCTATTTACCCCATCCAAACTCTCATCTTCACTCTCCTTTCCTCCCTTCTCTGTCAACTATACTCTTATCCTTTTTATGCCATCCCAACTCCCATCCTCCTTCCCTATCCCAAATCACTCCATCTCTCCCTCCTCTCCTGATCCGACTTGTCACTCCAGTCTATCAGACTATCTACGTCGACCTGAATCACCTTCCCAGCTCCCCTCTGCACAAGTCTCCTGCTATGCGCTTTATCCTATCAGCTTGTCGCCCTCTTCGTCATTCGCCGGTATTTTTCTTCCTCTGCTTTACTTCTGTTGGTATCAAATAATTTCGCGGATCACTTGCCCATGGACGCAGACAATCATGCTCATCAGGTGAAAGACTATATTCTGGCAAAATTATTTCCGCTAGATGATGCTGACATATGAGAGAGAGAGAGAGAGAGAGAGAGAGAGAGAGAGAGAGAGAGAGAGAGAGAGAGAGAGAGAGAGAGAGAGAGAGAGAGAGAGAGAGAGGAGAGAGAGAGAGAGAGGAGAGAGAGAGAGAGAGAGAGGAGAGAGGGGAGAGAGAGAGAGAGCGAGGAGAGAGAGAGAGAGAGAGAAGAGGAAGAGAGAGAGAGAGAGAGAGAGAGAGAGAGAGAGAGAGAGAGAGAGAGAGAGAGAGAGAGAGAGAGAGAGAGAGAGTTGGCATTATAGGCACGTATGTTTATCCCTATAGATACATCTCATGCATGCACCTTTTTTCTGTTAATCATTTCAATGTTTTAAGATTTAAGATATTTCTATGACGTGTCACGCCCATGCCACGTCATCTACCACATGCCGTCAGAGGACAGCACCTCACGGAGACGGCCACATCTTGGTGCCTTGGCGGGCACCCTCTGGCCACGCCCTGCCTCGCCCTGCCTCGCTGTGGAAGAACTGACGCCAATACGTCAGAGAGCTAAAGACAGCCATTGTGTGTGGTTGTGTGCATTCGTGGGCATTCTTTGTGGTGAATACATTTTGGTGCACTGGGATTTAACAGAGGACTTTAATTACAACGTGCTGTATACGGACGTTTCCCTCTGTTCTATTTGATCGAATAATAATTATAAAACAATCTTGAGTTTTTATCTGCCCGCCGCTCGGCTGTGTTCACGCCTTCCACGCTTACCCGAACGTAAGTATATGTTATCTCATACGTAGTGATGTATGTATGGGGCTAACAGGAGAGAGAGAGAGAGAGAGAGAGAGAGAGAGAGAGAGAGAGAGAGAGAGAGAGAGAGAGAGAGAGAGAGGAGAGAGAGAGAGAGAGAGAGAGAGAGAGAGAGAGAGAGAGAGAGAGAGAGAGAGAGATTTTGCCTTGTGATCTTTCCAGTCTTTGATAGATACTGATTTATGAGTGCAGTGCGTGTGTATCTACCTCAGTCTCTTTTGGGGATGCAATTATGAAGAATAACAACAGCACGGCATCGCACCAGAACAGTCATCATTGAATTAACTCATCAAAGAATAATACTCTAACCCCCCCGCTTTGAAATAGACTTATGTTGATTCCTGGTTATATCACTTGTAAGCCTGATTGTCATTTTTCCCTATGCTTCCCGCAGAAACCCTAATAGAGTGATCATAACAACCTGGTAGTGTTGACGTGATCTACCTTTTCCAGACTTACATGTACCCGACTATCTCCATCAATTACGTAGGGTTTTATAGCCACTCAATTTTGCTTATTTCTTCCTAGTGAGCGCCTTGTGTGCAATAACGCAGGTGCAATAATTGTACACGTGTAAGCGTACTATATAATTTTTATAACTATTCTAGCAATGTTTTCACCTTTACCTTGCAGCAAAAAGCTAACATCCCACACCACACCCACTGGCATTCCCTACATACAGGCAGGCGGTAAACTAACAAACACCGCCCCATCATTTCTCATGTCACCAGGCAAAAGGGTAAACATTTTCCTGGTGAGTGTCCATACATTCACCTGTCTTAATAGCGTGGACATTTTACCGGCAAGCTTTTGTGCGTGAATAGTTTTTTATTTTCATTTGATAGACTGAGGTGATCTTGTAATAAAATAACTCATACATAAAAGGGCAGTATGGGTGTGACTTAGTAAGAAAGTGTTCACTCAGAGGTCTGCGTAGAGTACTTTTGAGACTCGAACCTAAGCATTATTTTGCATCCTACATTTGTACCACCACTTCTTGTTAAAGCAGGAAAACTGGAAAGAAAAATTAATATACAAATAACAAAATAGTTTATTTATATATATAATAAATGAATAGATAGATAAATTAAAACAGATCGACGTGACTCATTGAAATTTCAGTCATCTGTTTGAGAAGATGATCAATGTTTGCCTTGTGATTTGTATTTTTTTTGCACATGAGTCTTGTTGCATGACTAATACAGAACGCGAGTGATTTGCATTTTCATTGTTTCGGATATCTCTCTCTCTCTCTCTCTCTCTCTCTCTCTCTCTCTCTCTCTCTCTCTCTCTCTCTCTCTCTTTCTCTCTTCTCCTCTCTCTCCTCTCTCTCTCTCTCTCTCTCTCTCTCTCTCTCTCTCTCTCTCTCTCTCTCTCTCTCTCTCTCTCTCTCTCTCTCTCTCTCTCTCTCTCTCTCTCTCTCTCCCTCTCTCTCTCTCTCACTTTAACCTTATCTTCCTGCGTCACAATTCTCCTACACGTTCCCTACTGCCACGCATTAAGATCCATTATTATTTTCTGGAGTCTTCTAGCTTGGCTCTTTCCCTAATTCACTTTTATTCCCGTTAATCTCCCCTCTCTCATTATCTCATCATTTCCCCTTCATCAGAATCTACCTACAGGGGCCTCAACCCCCCCACACACCCTACCCACCCCACACACACACACACACCACACACACACACACACACACACACACTCAAGACACACACACGCGCATACACACACACACACACACACTCGACACACACACACACACACACACACACACACACGCACACATACACACACACACACGCACACACACAATGCTAATAACTAGACCAGTGTCTGCACTCAAGAGAGATGCAGACCCACGCCTGTAGCCATAATGACAGGCAGTATAGCATTGCGTTCACCCTACTACTTTAAGGTCAAAGCCAAAGTTAAGGGCATTTAGCCCTGTGAGGTGTCCCAGACTCCAGAATGACTTGTATATAAATTTGGTGTCCCTATCTTTAATTAACAGGAGATGCCTTATGGACCAAAATGGACTATGAATTTTTGACCTCGTCACTTTGATCTTTGACTTTTTGACCTGAAAATCATTGCAACACGTGGTGGGCCTTAGTTCTACCCACATGACAAGTTTTATGAGCCTACTAGCATAATCTGTTATCGAGTTAGAGTGCGGACAAACAGACAAACCAAACAGCCAACAAATAAACAAACTGACGGAGCTGACTACCCTATACCCATGGCGCGCTCCGTCGGCGTGGGTAATAATAATAACATGACAATTATTAGTTATTATTATTATTATCACAAACAGAAATAATAATAATAACAATAATGAAAACATTATCATTGTTTTCTCATTAATATTATCATTATAAATATTTGTTTCATTATCATAATTATTTATCATCATTAAAACCATTATCATTGGTATATATTATATTATTACTATCACTAGCATTATTTGCCGTTGCTGTTCTTGCATCTTAAACACACCTATTAGGTACTATACTACTGCTTGTAGCAAAGGTAGTTATAGATATATTGCGCAGGGCTGGCAACCCCTTCCATATGTACTTTCATAATTGTATAACACAAGAAATAAACAACAGTGTCAACCTATTTATTTATCATTGCACTTCATTTTTGTGCTTCTTTTTAGTGCCTCTTTTTATCTTGGACCTGAAATTAAGAGTTGTATACTAACTTCTTTGTGGTAGTAGTAGTATAAGCTATAGTAGTAGTATGTAGTATAGTAGTAGTAATAGTAGTAGTAGTAGTAGTAGTAGTAGTAGTAGTAGTAGTAGTAGAAATAGTAAAAGTAGCAGCAGCAATACGTAAGTACATAATTAGTAGTATCATAATCATCAATATCATAACATTTTCATTATATATAAAAAACTTAACAGCAACCCTAACACATGTAACTATACACTGACTGGGTGGTATATGAGCAGTAACCTTGAATGACGCTCAAGCGGCTTCCCCTTTCCCCGACTCCCTCCTTGATGGTACGCACGGATCTGCCGAGCTCCTTAATTAAAGGTACTGGGGTGGGCCGCTTCTCCGTCAGACAAGTTTACAGTACCCTGGATTATGCGAGTCGTTGGCGAGGCTGGCGGTGGAGACGGAGGTACTGGATATGGCAAGGATATGAGGGAAATTTAAGGAAGGAAATCTATACAATTGGTGTTTTTTATTCACAGCCTGACGAATGGCAGTTCCGCAACAAGGTATGAGTGAGTAAACAGATACATCAGCAGGTGTACAAAAAACAAATTACGCGAATGAAGTTATGATAAAGTATGCAAACAAATCTATCATAATCTGTCAAAGCTTAAGCACTAAAACGCCCCCCTCCCCCCCCACCCCAGACATGGAGATATGGTGATAAAGTGACAACCTTTGACTGCTATGCTCTATACGTATAGATATAGACAGTACGTAGGCTACAGGCACGTGGCTGAATTATAATGGCGTGGACTCGTCACTACGATAATTCCTGTTTCTGCGACACTGCATGTTGAATTATTCTACTGCAGTTTGTTTCATTAATCATAGATCATTAATCACCTTTTTTTGTTGGCATTCGTTGTGTTCCATCTCGTCGCAGGCAACGACTCTGGCCACAGGTATAACGTTTAAGACTTACTGACGATGAATCCACATCCATCTGGTGTCCCTCACCATCTGCATCATTGACACAGATCTAGTGCATGAGACAGAGAATAATAGAAATATGTACGGTTCCAAAACTAAAACTAGTCGAACAAAAATATAAGTCAAGAAGTAATAGCATAAACATGACTGCAATCCAAATTAGTTGAATGTGCCCGATGCTGATACTCCACATGTGCGCCAATGCTGCCGATGCTGTCATTGATTCATCCGTACATACCTATTCTTCATGCTTCGAATACAAATTGGGGACTATATGATATACTCAGCTAAGTGGGAAGACCTAAGGCAGTACTACTCTGATTTTCCATGGAATGATTACTGCTTCCATGTCAAAGACCCATCTCTTTGTGCAGAGCGCATAACTGAGGTCATAGTCTCTGGCATGAAGGCGTACATTCCACACACTTTCTCTAATCCTAAAGCCCGTCAACCTTGGTTTAACTCTGCTTGTTCTCATGCTGTCCGAGATAGAGAGGTGGCTCACAAACAGTACCGTAAGCATTCATCTCCTGAAACTCATGCCCTTTATATTTCTGCCCGTAATCATGCCAAATCTTTACTTTAACTTACCAAAAACTCTTTCATTCATAGAAAATGTCAAAATCTTTCTGAATCAAATTCCTCTCGTGACTTCTGGCATCTAACTAATAACATCTCTTAACAATTTTTGTTTACATCTTTCCCTCCTATGCTTCGCCCAGATGGCTCCACAGCTGTCTCATCTACTTCTAAAGCTGAACTCTTCGCTCAAACCTTTGCTAAAAATTCCACTCTGGTTGATGAAGGGCTTGTTCCTCCTTCTCCTCCACCCTCTGACTATATTATGCCTGTCATTAAGATCCTTCGGAATGATGTTTTCTTTGCCCTTTCTGGCCTAGATCCTCGGAAGGCTTACGGTCCTGACGGAGTCCCTCCTATTGTTTACAAAAACTGTGCTTCTGTGCTTGCACCTTGCCTGGTCAAACTTTTCCGTCATTGTCTATCTACTTCCACCTTTCCTTCTTGCTGGAAGTTTGCTCACATCCAACCTGTTCCTTAGAAGGTTGACCGTTCTAATCCTTCAAACTACCGTCCTATAGCTTTGACTTCCTGCCTTTCTAAAGTTTTTGAATCTATACTTCACAAGAAGATTCTTAAGCATCTATCTGCTCACAATCTTCTATCTGATCGTCAGTACGGTTTCCGTAAAGGGCGATCTACTGGCGATCTTCTAGCTTTCCTAACTGAATCTTGGTCATCCTCCTTTAAGGGTTTCGGTGAAACTTTTGCTGTTGCCCTTGACATATCAAAAGCTTTTGATAGAGTCTGGCATAAATCTTTAATTTCCAAACTACCCTCATTCGGTTTCTATCCTTCTCTCTGTACCTTCATCTTAAGTTTCCTTTCAAACCGTTCTATTGCAGCTACTGTAGACGGACATTGTTCTTCTCCTAAATCTATCAATAGTGGTGTTCCCCAGGGTTCTGTCCTATCACCTACTCTCTTTCTATTAATCATTAATAATCTTCTATGTCTAACTCAAAGCCCTATCCACGCCTACGCTGATGATTCTACCCTGCATTTTTCAACGTCGTTTATTAGACGTCCAACTCAACAGGAATAAGTGATTCACGGAGAGTTGCCACCGAGCGACTAACTTCTGATCTTTCTACAATTTCTGATTGGAGAAAAGCAAACCTTGTTTTGTTCAATGCCTCAAAAACCCAATTTCTTCACCTATCTACTCGACAAAACCTACCAGATAACTATCCCCTCTTCTTCAATGACACTCAACTGTCTCCTTCTACAATGAACATTCTAGGACTATCCTTTACTAAAAATCTGAACTGGAAATCTCACATTTCATCTCTTGCTAAAACAGCTTCTAAGAAGTTAGGTGTCCTGTGGCGTCTGCGTCCTTTTTTTCTCCCTCCCAATTGCTTGCTCTCTACAGGGGCCTTATCCGCCCATGTATGGAGTATGTCTCACATGTTTGGGGAGGATCCACTCATACAGCTCTCCTAAACAGGGTTGAGTCAAAAGCTTTTCGTCTCATCAACTCCTCTCCTCTGATTGACTGTCTTCAATCTTTAACTTACCGACGCAATGTTGCTTCTCTTGCTCTTTTCTACCGTTATTTTCATGCTCACTGCTCTTCTGAACTTGCTAACTGCATGCCTCCCCCCCCTCCCGCGGTCTTGCTGCACAAGACTTTCTATTCATTCTCATCCCTATTCTGTCCATCTTCCTAATGCAAGAGTTAATCAGTATCTTTACTCTTTCATCCCTTTCACTGGTAAACTCTGGAACTCTCTTCCTGTTTCTATTTTTCCACTTTCCTATTACTTAAATCTTTTTAAAAGAAGAGTAACAAGACACCTCCCGAACTAAATTGGCTCACCCCTCTTTTTTATTTTATTCTCTTACTGTCTTCTTTATAGGGACTGGCAACTAAGCGGACTTTGTGTTACCCATTTTTGTTGTGCCCTTGGCCAGTTCCTTGTGATGTAAAAAATAAAAAATAAAAATACGGATTTGAATCTCTCTCTCTCTCTCTCTCTCTCTCTCTCTCTCTCTCTCTCTCTCTCTCTCTCTCTCTCTCTCTCTCTCTCTCTCTCTCTCTCTCTCTCTCTCTCTCCTTCTCTCTCTCTCTCTCTTCTCTCTCTCTCTCTCTCTCTCTCTCTCTCTCTCTTCTCTCTCTCTCTCTCTCTCTCTCTCTCTCTCTCTCTCTCACCTAATTCCGCTCTAGAATCATGGTTCGTTCTCTCTCATCTCTCTCTCTCGTCCTTCTTCTAACTAAATTCACGACCGAAAGAGAAGAGATGCGCAATTGGGTTGAACGATATTATGCTAATGACTCTCTCTCGCCTTGTCCTTCTTGTACAAATTCTGGGATGTACGCCAGGAATGTTATCGCTTAGGAGCATAAAACATTAATGGAGGATAGTGCTCACTTTGTACATAGTTCTGACGGCAAAACGTTTCTGCAGGTTATGTTTTATGATACTTTACCGTAGTAAAAAAAGAGTACTCTCTGAAAGATTTAGTGTATTTATATGCCAAAATGGCATTACTGTAGCGACACAATCACAAATATTTTTTATATTTTTCTACTGAGAAGTTTTAATTACCTGGCCAAATATAGTAAAAACCACGTCAGGATGTCACTCCTCCTGAAGTTTGGGTTGAAATTAGCAACCAAAAATGGCGAGCCTTAGCTGTATGACGGACCGGAAGACAAACGAACGGACGGACGGTCCGATGTAATTATATCGTGGTGTATTGCGGTGCATAGTATTTTCGGGATCCGTTGCGATCATTCCAACAATGACGTCACCATCATCACGCTTGAGTGCTGTATGAGAACGGCACCGTCTTCCACCTCCTATACGGCACCTCGATACAATCTGCTACACGCCGCCTCTCCCGAGCGTCCAATGTCTCCACACTTATCGTGTGTATAGGTCGGGAACGGGTGATAAGATCTCTGGAAAGGCACAGCTTTCTTGCTGCACCCATAAAGGATGCAAGTATCTGCCATATCTCCAAAAAAAAAAAAAATCAGAAACACCCAAAATTATTCAAGTACTATATTTACTTCTGAGTTTACGTGTATTTGTATTAGCGCGGGGCTGGGAGGCCGCCTGACGTGACGTCACCGAGCCATGGTCCGTCGTCTGCTGGTCGCCAGTTGTGTTTTGAGAGCTCGGGGAATTTACAGATTTTGATTGCGGATCATTTAAAAACGGGTGACTGGATGCAAAAAGTGACAACATATCCTTGATATACTCGATAATGGCTATATTTTGACTGCATTAAATCAGGAATGATGAAATGGTCTGGACGATTACTTTAAAAGTTCATGACAAAGAAAACATATGCATTCCCTTTCCTCCCTCTGTCTCTCTTTAACAGTACACCCTGCACAGCTTCTCGTCGGACTAGTGTAGTGGTTGACGCGCTCCTCCGCTAATAATCCCGTTCATCCACGTTATTATGAAGCCCTTATCAATATCCTGCCGGTGACGTGTGTAACCAGAACCAGACAACACACAGTGGCCGGGTTACCTTATCAGAACCGACCCTGAGTCACCCCTAAGCGTCATGACACACACAGCAGGCGTACAACAGGCCCTCAAAGCACGCCAAACGGACATACAAACACCAAAGGGATAAAGGAGACATGGAGGCGATACACTAGTAAGTAAGCAGTGGTTGTAAAGCAAAGGAAACGACGTGATCATATATTACAGAAGCGTAACGCAGCTAAACTGACAATGCTTACCTAGATTAAGCAAAAAGATAATAACTTATTTGCCAATAGATTTTTGCGTGGCTGCAACGGGCAGACAATTCAGCTATAATAATCAATCATACACGTATATGGCCCTTCCTCATGGAAGGTTGCATGTCGGCAGCTGTTGTCATGCTTTGGTGAGTAATCAATTTCTTTACGTTACTTTAATGTTCCATCCAAGCCTCGCTAATCCGCCTCATACAGGGAAGGGAAGGGAGGTCAAATAACTATCGGAGACGTCAGCTTTACGAGGAAGAGTCAGGCCCTAAATGCTGTATTGGTCGCTTGTAGTACATACACAGCTTTGGAGACCCTGGGGTCAAGATGTCTGCTCCAGTGGTGTAGCTAGGTATCTATCAATGGGGGGGGGGGGGCACCTGAGGGGGCACAGCTGTGTATGGGGGGGCATTATGGCAAGCGAAGCTCAGGGGCATTCTGATGAAGGGTATTAGGGCATATCGTCAGTCACAGGTCCAAGCAGATT
>JACEEZ010025781.1:145000-165000 GCA_016584305.1 Chionoecetes opilio | reverse complement strand
ACACACACACACACACACACACACACAGACATACACACACACTTTCGGTTTTATTAATATACTAGCCGCAAAGCCGCCCTCCGGGCGGACTTTTTGGCTAGCTCCTGCGGAGGGCTATTGGTGGGCCTTCGGCCCACCACCTGTGTTTGGTGGGCCTTCGGCCCACCAAACAACTTTCCTGAAATCATGGATGTAGAAATGTATGTATTCCCCCCACCCATTCACTCACCCATTACCCATCACCCCCCACCCATTCACTCACCCATTACCCATCACCCCCCACCCATTCACTCACCCATTACCCATCACCCCCCACCTATTCCCTCACCCATCATCCCCAACCCATCACCCCCCACCCATTCACTCACCCATCACCCCACACCCATTACCCATCACCCCACCCATTCACTCACCCATTACCCATCATCCTACATCAAGGTTTCCTCAATTCTCGCAACCCACTTTTTTTTCTCACAATTATCGCTAATAGGCTGCTAAAAAAAAGAAGAAAAAAAGTGATCGGATCATCTCATAATTGGGCTTAAAACATTCCCCTGGTCAACCCGATTCCAAAAATGTGCCATATGAGGTGTTTGCGCCACGGGGGGCGGAACCTATACCAGACACACACACACATACACACACAGACAGACAGACTTTCGCTTATATTTACCATTACCCATCACCCCCCACCTATTCCCTCACCCATCACCCATCACCCCCAACCCATCACCCCACACCCATTCACTCACCCATCACCCCACACCCATTACCCATCACCCCACCCATTCACTCACCCATTACCCATCACCCTACATCAAGGTTTTCTCAATTCTCGCAATTCTCGCAAAAAATAATCGGATCATCTCATAACTGGGCTTAAAACCTTCTCCTGGTCAACCCGGTTCCAAAAATGTGCCATATGAGTTGATTGCGCCACGGGGGGCGGAACCTATACCAGACACACACACAGACACACACACACACACACACACACACACACACACACAGACAGACAGACAGACAGACACACTTTCGCTTATATTATTATAGATTACCCATCACCCCCCCCCTATTCCCTCACCCATCACCCATCACCCCCAACCCATCACCCCCCACTCATTCACTCACCCATCACCCCACACCCATTACCCATCACCCCACCCATTCACTCACCCATTACCCATCACCCTACATCAAGACTTCCTCAATTCTCGCAACCCACTTTTGTTATCACAATTCTCGCTAATAGGCTGCTAAAAAAAAAAAAAAAAAAGAAGTGATCGTATCATCTCATAAGTAGGCTTATGACCTTCCCCTGGTCAACCTGATTCCAAAATTGTGCCATATGAGGTGTTTGCGCCACGGGGGGCGGAACCTATACCACACACACACACACACACACACACACACAGACAGACACACTTTCGCTTATATTATTATATAGATATATATATATACTAGCAGCAAAGCCGCCCTCCGGGCGGACTTTTTGGCTAGCTCCTGCGGAGAGCTATTGGTGGGCCTTCCCACCACCTGTGTTTGGTGGGCCTTCGGCCCACTAAACACAGACGCTCCAGATAGCCCCTTCTAACTTTCCTGAAATCATGGATGTATAAATGTATGTATTAACGCCAACCCCCAACCCATTCACTCACCCATTACCCATCACCCCCCACCCATTCACTCACCCATTACCCATCACCACACACCCATTCACTCACCCATTACCCATCACCCCCCATCTATTCCCTCACCCATCACCCCCCACCCATTCACTCACCCATCACCCCACACCCATTACCCATCACCCCACCCATTCACTCACCCATTACCCATCACCCCACCCATTCACTCACCCATTACCCATCACCCTACATCAAGGTTTCCTCAATTCTCGCAACCCACTTTTTTTCACAATTATCGCTAATAGGCTGCTAAAAAAAAGAAAACAAAAAGTGATCGGATCATCTCATAAGTGGGCTTAAAACCTTCCCCTGGTCAACCTGATTCCAAAAATGTGGTATATGATGGGATTTCGCCACGGGGGACGGAACCTATACCACACACACACACACACACACACACACACACACACACACACACAGACACACATACACACACATACACTTTCGCTTATATTATTATACTAGCCGCAAAGCCGCCCTCCGGGCGGACTTTTTGGCTAGCTCCTGCGGAGGGCTATTGGTGGGGGCTCGGCCCACCACCTGTGTTTGGTGGGCCTTCGGCCCACCAAACATGGACTCTCCAGATAGCCCCTTCTAACTTTCCTGAAATCATGGATGTAGAAATGTATGTATTCCCCCCACCCATTCACTCCCCCATTACCCATCACCCCCCCACCCATTCACTCACCCATTACCCATTACCCCCCACCCATTCACTCACCCATTACCCATCACCACACACCCATTCACTCACCCATTACCCATCACCACACACCCATTCACTCACCCATTACCCATCACCCCTCACCCATTCACTCACCCATTACCCATCACCACACACACCATTCACTCACCCATTACCCATCACCCCCCACCCATTCACTCACCCATTACCCATCACCACACACACATTCACTCACCCATTACCCATCACCACACACCCATTCACTCACCCATTACCCATCACCACACACCCATTCACTCACCCATTACCCATCACCACACACCCATTCACTCACCCATTACCCATCACCCCCCACCCATTCACTCACCCATCACCCCGCACCCATTCACTCACCCATTACCCATCACCACACACCCATTCACTCACCCATTACCCATCACCCCCCACCCATTCACTCACCCCCCACCCATTCATTCACCCATTACCCATCACCACACACCCATTCACTCACCCATTACCCATCACCCCCCACCCATTCACTCCCCCATTACCCATCACCACACACCCATTCACTCACCCATTACCCATCACCCCCACCCATTACCCATCACCACACACCCATTACTCACCCATTACCCATCACCCCCCACCTATTCCCTCACCCATCACCCATCACCCCAACCCATCACCCCCCACCCATTCACTCACCCATCACCCCACCCATTCACTCACCCATCACCCCACACCCATTACCCATCACCCCACCCATTCACTCACCCATTACCCATCACCCTACATCAAGGCTTCCTCAATTCTCGCAACCCATTTTTGTTTTCACAATTCTCGCTAATAGGCTGCTAAAAAAAAAAGAAAAAAAGTGACCGGATCATCTCATAAGTGGGCTTATGACCTTCCCCTGGTCAACCTGATTCCAAAAATGTGCCATATGAGGTGTTTGCGCCACGGGGGGCGGAACCTATACCACACACACACACAGACAGACACACTTTCGCTTATATTATTATACCAGCCGCAAAGCCGCCCTCCGGGCGGACTTTTTGGCTAGCTCCTGCGGAGGGCTATTGGTGGGCCTTCGGCCCACCACCTGTGTTTGGTGGGCCTTCGGCCCACCAAACATGGACTCTCCAGATAGCCCCTTCTAACTTTCCTGAAATCATGGATGTAGAAATGTATGTATTCCCCCCACCCATTCACTCACCCATTACCCATCACCCCCCATCCATTCACTCACCCATTACCCATCACCCCCCACCCATCACTCACCCATTACCCATCACCCCCCACCCATTCACTCACCCATTACCCATCACCACTCACCCATTACCCATCACCACACACCCATTCACTCACCCATTACCCATCACCCCCCCACCCATTCACTCACCCATTACCCATCACACCCCACACATTCACTCTACCATTACCAATCACACACACACCCATTCACTCACCCATTACCCATCACCCACCACCCATTCACTCACCCATTACCCATCACCCCCCACCCATTCACTCACCCATTACCCATCACCCCCCACCCATTCACTCACCCATTACCCATCACCCCCCACCCATTCACTCACCCATTACCCATCACCACACACCCATTCACTCACCCATTACCCATCACCCTCCACCCATTACCCATTACCCCCCACCCATTCACTCACCCATTAACTATCACCACACACCCATTCACTCACCCATTACCCATCACCCCCCACCCATTCACTCACCCATTACCCATCACCACACACCCATTCACTCACCCCCCACCCATTCACTCACCCATTACCCATCACCACACACCCATTCACTCACCCATTACCCATCACCCCCACCCATTCACTCACCCATTACCCATCACCACACACCCATTCACTCAGCCATTACCCATCACCCCCCACCCATTCACTCACCCATTACCCATCACCACACAACCATTCACTCACCCATTACCCATCACCCCCCACCTATTCCCTCACCCATCACCCATCACCCCAACCCATCACCCCCACCCATTCACTAACCCATCACCCCACACCCATTACCCATCACCCCACCCATTCACTCACCCATTACCCATCACCCTACATCAAGGCTTCCTCAATTAGAGAGAACTGCAACTCCGAAATGCCAGTGGTCGCTGGCATTTTTAACTCACAATTTGGTGAAAAGTTGGTCAACTTGAAAGAAAAATATGGGCTTATTCCACTGCACTTAAAACACAAAAGTATAATTTTAAGAACGATTTTCTTCTATATGTATATTGTATAGAAGCCTGATTCTGTAAAACATGTATTTAACCAAATAACCAAGTAGGTTATAGTTGAGGAGGCGAGGTAAATGTTACTCTATGATATTATACAGTCAATAACGTATGTTTAGAAGTTATCTATACCTAGGCAGTCATATGTTCCTGTTATTATTGTGTATCAATCAGATAGAAAGCCTGGAAGTGCAATGAGTCGACGCGTGAAGTCGTAATGTTTTGATTCAATCGCCCCGCCACAATCTCCCCGCCCACCACTCCCCGCCGCGGCGTGTCGCCTCCACAATTATAACCTACATTGTCGCAGCAACAAGCCGATTTCGGCATTCTTTATTCTTCGTTTTTCCAAGGCATTGCTTATTGTATTTTGACAAGCGTTTGCCAGACGCAGCAGTACTGTCTTAGAAAACAGTGTGAACATCGCCCAAATTTTACATGCCACAATATACATGTAAAAAATATATTAAGCTTTGCTACTCGAGGCGAGTAATTTGCATTAAATTGCTATCTTAGAACGTTCAATCGTAATGCATGTCATGCATACACTTACTAGAACAACAGAAGAACGTTCTTTTTTAGTATTCAGATGCGGTGCATCAATATTTATCGCGAAATTGATTTATGAAAAATATTAGTCGCGGAGGGAAAACACAGTAGACCAACCTTTGAGTTAAAACTGCCAGCGACCACTGGCATTTCTCGAGTTTCAGTTCTCTCCAATTCCAATGATCTGAAACTCGAGAAATGCTAGGGGTCGCTGGCAGTTTTAACTCCAAGGTTGGTCTACTGTGTTTTCCCTCCGCGACTAATATTTTTCATAAATCAATTTCGCAATGAATATTGATGCACCGCATCTGAATACTAAAAAAGAACGTTCTTCTGTTGTTCTAGTAAGTGTATGCATGACATGCATTACGATTGAACGTTCTAAGATAGCAATTTAATGCAAATTACTCGCCTCGAGTAGCAAAGCTTAATATATTTTTTACATGTATATTGTGGCATGTAAAATTTGGGCGATGTTCACACTGTTTTCTAAGACAGTACTGCTGCGTCTGGCAAACGCTTGTCAAAATACAATAAGCAATGCCTTGGAAAAACGAAGAATAAAGAATGCCGAAATCGGCTTGTTGCTGCGACAATGTAGGTTATAATTGTGGAGGCGACACGCCGCGGCGGGGAGTGGTGGGCGGGGAGATTGTGGCGGGGCGATTGAATCAAAACATTACGACTTCACGCGTCGACTCATTGCACTTCCAGGCTTTCTATCTGATTGATACACAATAATAACAGGAACATATGACTGCCTAGGTATAGATAACTTCTAAACATACGTTATTGACTATATAATATCATAGAGTAGCATTTACCTCGCCTCCTCAACTATAACCTACTTGGTTATTTGGTTATATACAATGTTTTACAGAATCAGGCTTCTATACAATATACATATAGAAGAAAATCGTTCTTAATATTATACTTTTGTGTTTTAAGTGCAGTGGAATAAGCCCATATTTTTCTTTCAAGTTGACCAACGTTTCACCAAATTGTGAGTTAAAACTGCCAGCGACCACTGGCATTTCGGAGTTGCAGTTCTCTCTAATTCTCGCAACCCACTTTTGTTTTCACAATTCTCGCTAATAGGCTGCTAAAAAAAAAGAAAAAAAAGTGATCGGATCATCTCATAAGTGGGCTTATGACCTTCCTCTGGTCAACCTGATTCCAAAAATGTGCCATATGAGGTGTTTGCGCCACGGGGGGCGGAACCTATACCACACACACACACAGACAGACAGACAGACAGACAGACAGACAGACAGACAGACACACTTTCGCTTATATTATTACTAGCCGCAAAGCCGCCCTCCGGGCGGACTTTTTGGCTAGCTCCTGCGGAGGGCTATTGGTGGGCCTTCGGCCCACCACCTGTGTTTGGTGGGCCTTCGGCCCACCAAACATGGACTCTCCAGATAGCCCCTTCTAACTTTCCTGAAATCATGGATGTAGAAATGTATGTATTCCCCCCACCCATTCACTCACCCATTACCCATCACCCCCCACCCATTCACTCACCCATTACCCATCACCCCCCACCCATTCACTCACCCATTACCCATCACCCCCCACCCATTCACTCACCCATTACCCATCACCACACACCCATTCACTCACCCATTACCCATCACCCCCCACCTATTATCTCACCCATCACCCATCACCCCCAACCCATCACCCCCCACCCATTCACTCACCCATCACCCCACACCCATTACCCATCACCCCACCCATTCACTCACCCATTACCCATCACCCTACATCAAGGCTTCCTCAATTCTCGCAACCCACTTTTGTTTGCACTATTCTCGCTAATAGGCTGCTAAAAAAAAGAAAAAAAAAGTGATCGGATCATCTCATAAATATGCTTATGACCTTCCCCTGGTCAACCTGATTCCAAAAATGTGCCATATGAGGTGTTTGCGCCACGGGGGGCGGAACCTATACCACACACACACCACACACACACACACAGACAGACACACTTTCGCTTATATTATTATATAGAAGATATATATATATATATATATATATAATATATATATATATATATATATATATATATATTTATATATATATATATTATATATGTACAGGTCTTGTGACAACATATGCAAGCACTTGACTCTGGTAAGGGATTATCTTGTGTGAGGCCAAATCCCTCCATCATAATGCCTAATCCCTCACAGATACTCGGCAGCGTACGTAATAGCAGCCAAAACAATAGGGTCGGCACTCATTCATTTCGGAATCACGGTAAAAATCCACAGCTGTAATGATGCCATGCTAGTCACACAGCGGCGGTGAATCAAATCTTACAGGATTGGCTGGTAAAAAGTGATGAAAAAATGTCTAAAGCCCCTATCTCACATACACGATTTAAGAAATTGCGAACACGATTTAAGAAAAGTTGAAAAATTGTGTTGATTCGTGCTCGACCTTGTGGTTTATGCAAATTTCTTAACCAAATACGACCCTCATACGACCAGACACGACCCTCATACGACCTTCATACGACTGAACACGACACTCATACGACCGTCATAAGATATTCATACGATACAACACGGTTTAACCTTATTTAACACGACCCCAATACGACTGTCATACGACCAAACACGACTGTCATAAGACGCCCATACGACTTAACACGAATCAACACGTCCGCCATACGATTAAACACGAATCATTACCATGTCCATACGACTACAAAAATAAACATGATCTCCATACGACTGAGCTAGACCTTCAAACGACATATTTTTGTTTATTTTGGTCACGTGGGTCATCTATCTATAATAATATAAGCGAAAGTGTGTGTGTATGTTTGTTTGTGTGTGTGTGTGTGTGTGTGTGTGTGTGTGTGTGTGTGTGTGTGTGTGTGTGTGTGTGTGTGTGTACTATACGTAGGTTCCGCCCCCCGTGGCACAATCCCATCAAATGGCACAGTTTTGGAACCAGGTTGACCAGGAGAAGGGTTTAAGGCCATTTTGGGGATGATCCGATCACTTTTTTTTCTTTTTTAAACACGATCTTCATACGATTGAACACGACTGTCATACGACTTTCATACGACCTTCATACGACTGCACACGACTTTTCAGCTCGGCTTAAATCGTGTTATAAAAATATTGCATTGCAAAAATTTATAACACGATTTAAGCCGAGCTGCGACGTCCATACGACCGCGCGCGACCGACCACGACTTAACACGAATGAACACGAATGAGTACGCGACCTTCATACGTTCTAACACGATTTAAGGAAAAACGTTAAATCGTGTTCATTCGTGTTTAGATTCGTGAATGTGAGATAGGGGCTTAACGCGGAGATCGTCGAGCGAGAAGAGAGAGAGAGAGAGAGAGAGAGAGAGAGAGAGAGAGAGAGAGAGAGAGAGAGAGAGAGAGAGAGAGAGAGAGAGAAGATTAATTAATTATTATCATATATTAAATAAATATTATGAGTGGAACCTTTAGTATGTAAGTTACTATACTCCAATGTAATGTTGAATGTAACTTCTCTATGAACTGTTAACTACTATAAATAAAAAAAATAAAAAAGAGAGATAGAGAGAGTACATATTTACTGACATATTCACAGGAAAGAAGAGAAGCAGACCATCAAAAAAGGCAACTAGACATAGACAGACACTAAGAAAAAAACATCACCCCCATAAAAAAACAATTGGCAGAGAGATAAAAAGAACTCTTCAAACTAATAATCTCTTTCTGACAAGTCTCTCGGGGGTTCCAAGAAGACAAGAAATCAGATAATTAAACCAGTCAAAGTCTATTTAAAGTCATGTCTGTAAACGTGAGACTTCAAACAGCGGCTCTTAATAACACGTGGTATAACAGAGGAGGAAGGAAGGGAGGAAGGGAAGGGAGATGACACAACCGACCATTAGCGTGAACAACGTGTGGCTTACCTTTATTGGTTTGTACAGGTACCCGGAGCGACATGCCGGGGTGTTAGCCGACCTGCCGTCCACCAATTGCCTCCACGACCCCACCCAGAAACGACCAGGTAAAGGTTGGCAAATACTGGTCGTGTTAATCTAAGCTAGGTATTAGGGGTAAAGGGGAAAAATTAAGATATATCTGATTTCCCACCAAAAAAGGGGAAACGAGAATAAATCTGATTTACCTCCAAAAAAGGGTAAAAATGAGGATATATCTGATTTTCCTCCAAAAAAGAGGAAAAAAGGAGGATATATCTGATTCCCCTCCCAAAAAGGGGAAAAAGGGAGGATATATCTGATTTTCCTCCAAAAAAGAGGAAAAAGGGAGGATATATCTGATTTCCCTCCAAAAAAGAGGAAAAAGGGAGGATATATCTGATCTCACTCCAAAAAAGAGAAAAAAAGGAGGGTATATCTGATTTTCCTCCAAAAAAAGAGAAAAAAAGAGGATATATCTGATTTTCCTCCAAAAATTGGGAAAAAAGGAGGATATATCTGATTTCCCTCCAAAAAAAGGGGAAACAGGGAGGATATATCTGATTTCACTCCAAAAGAGGGGGAAACATGAGGACATATCTGATTTCCCACAAAGAAAAGGGGAAAAAATTAGGATATATCTGATTTCCCTCCAAAATAAGAGAAAAAATGAGGATATATCTGATTTCCCTCCCAGTTCTGTCCCTTTTTCCTACCTGACTGCCGCGCGTGTCACCTGTTTCCCCCTAGAGGTCAGGTCAAGACTTTCGTTTTACTTGGCAGATACAAATATTTGGACAGGAAAAGAACCAACCCATCTAGGTCGTTAATATTTCCAAGAGCCTATTAGATGGAGAGACTGAGCCTTGCTTTGACACACACACACACACGCGTACACACACACACACACACACACACACACACATACACACACGCACACGCACGCACACTCGCACACGCACATAAACATACACATGCACACACACACATGCTCTCTCTCTCTCTCTCTCTCTCTCTCTCTCTCTCTCTCTCTCTCTCTCTCTCTCTCTCTCTCTCTCTCTCTCTCTCTCTCTCTCTCTCTCTCTCTCTCTCTCTCTCTCTCTCTCTCTCTCTCTCTCTCTCTCTCTCTCTCTTTTCTCTCTATCTAGTGTTACCACGCATATGAAATAGAGGAATAAATATAAAAGGAAAAATAAAGTCATCTGACGGAGAGAGAGAGAGAGAGAGAGAGAGAGAGAGAGAGAGAGAGAGAGAGAGAGAGAGAGAGAGAGAGAGAGAGAGAGAGAGAGAGAGAGAGAGAGAGAGAGAGAGAGAGAGAGAGAGAGCAACAAACTCAACAACAACAACAACAACTCATCAAACATCGGCACAAAAAGCCTGCAAGACCATGTGCCAGGTCCAAAAGCAGGCCATACAACGTTGGAGAGAGGACATAAAGGCCAAGTACAGCGGCCAGTCAGTTAGCAGTAAGGAGTGCTGGTGTGGAGTGAAGCAGCAGCAGGGCCTCTTTGCTGAAAACACCATTTCACCGCTCACTAGACCAAACGGGTCGGTGGCTGTCCGCGACAAGGACAAGGCTGAGCTGTTGGCAGCTCATTTTTCATTGAAGATGTCGGTGCCAGACCCGTCATGCGAGCCCCCAGAGATACCATCCCTCACCAGGGCCTCTCTGAAGAGTCTCCCAGTCAACATTAAATCAGTTGAAAATCAGCTTTGGCAAACATATCCCAAGAAAGCGTTAGAGCCTTACAACATTAGCCCTCACCTACTAACTAAAAGGATGTGCTGCCCGGCCTGCTCTACCACTCACCATAATCTTTAACAACATCTTTACCTCGTGCCCACGCAATTGAAAAAAACGAGTGATGGCCATCCACAAAAAAAACAGCAAACGGGACCCAAAAACTACCTCCCAATTTCCCTCCTCACCACTGTTGGGAAAATCCTGGAGACCCTTATCACCGCCAAAATCAACACCTTCTTGGACGCCAACCATCTCCTCAACTTCAAGCAATTTGGTTTCAGGCAGGGAAGGTCAGCTGCAGACCTGCTCCTCCTTCAGTCTGCTTCCTGGAGCCACTCGCTGGATAGAGGAATGGACACCTTTGTCGTGGCTTTGGACATCGCCGGAGCCTTTGACAGGGTGTGGCACCTAAGTCTCGCTGCCAAGCTGAGGAGCCTAGGAGTGCACGACGCTCTGCTGCAGTTCATCCAGGACTACCTCCAAGACAGGAACTTACGGGTGGTGATCAACAGCCACACTTCCAGCAAGCAACCCATCCACGCCAGCGTTCCGCAGGGCAGCGTACTCAGGCCTCTTCTGTGGAATGTCTATTTCAATGACATTCTCCAGCTCATTCCTGAGGCCCAGGCCTACGCTGACGACTGCACCCTTGCCTTCACCTGCGACAGACGAGACTGGCAGGACACGGTGTGCCACATCAACCTGGCATTGGACAACATCGTCACCTGGAGTAATCGATGACAGGTCAGCCTGGCCCCTGAGAAACCCAGGCACTACTTATCTTTCACAGGCAAGACACCGCCAACCTGCCTCTGCCGGACATACAGCTTGAGGGCAGATCACTCCCGCTTCAGAGATCCATTCCATCCTTGGGGTGGAGTTTGACGCGGGACTGACCTTCACCAGTCATGCCAGGAAAGTTGCAAAAAACGCGGCCTGGGGAAACAGCTGTGTCCGGCGCATCTCCCACCTTCTGGATGCCAAGGGGGTTGAGGTCCTGTACAAGGCACAGTTACGTCCTCTCATGGAATACTCCCCTCTAGCATGGTCTTCCTGCCCGCCCTCTTACCTGGCCACACTAGACCGCGTCCAGAGAAGAGCCCAGCGATTGGTGAACGGCAAACGTCCCCACCTTGCGCCTGCCTCTTTCTAACCCCTCCAGGAGCGCAGGGACGTGGCAGGTTTATGTGTCATGCACAAGGCACTCAATTTCCACACGCCCCACCTGGCAGCCATCAAGCTCCCTAGGCCCCCGCCGCCCCTTCACTCCACCCGTGTCGCCCCATACAGACAGGAGCAAGTGACTGTGCCCTTTTCCAGGACAGAGCACCACCTACGTTCCTTCCTACCCCGCTACGGCCGTCTATGGAACCAGCTAATTCACCAAACTTACCTCCACCACCACGTCTCGCTACAAGACTTCAAGCGGGGGGTGAACAGCTGGTTGGTGGCCTAGATTATCTAATATATGATGTATGTTATATATTATATGTAGCTATAGATAGGTATATTATAAAGCGGAATGCAGGAGCTTCACGTTCTGGGTCAGGAACTGTCATCTTGAAGGAGAAGTGGGCAGCCAACGTCTGAGCTTTACGCCGGTGACTTGTGACAACAGAGCCATCAGGTGCTGTCGGCGGTGGGATGCTGTCGTCACGAGAGAAGCCCTGTTGTTTTATGCTGTTCCAATAATCCTTAGTGCCCATTGACTGGCCTGTTAGCTTTCGCTTGAGGTGATCCCGCGCGCCAGTTGTTGATCGCCTCTTTCTGGACTCTTTTCATATTTCCACAGGCCAATTTGTGCAGGACACTGCAGGTGTTTATGTCTTCTTGTGGGGTGGGAACTATATCGCAGCCATGCCTCGCTCTTCTTGTCTGCTGTTTTCCTGCATTGAAAGCCAAACCAGGGCTGGTCTCCCGGTTAAGACTTGTATGTCTGGCAGGGCAAAAATCTTGTTTGACAAGACATCAGGATTTCGGTGAAGTTCTTTACCTGTGTGTCAACGTCACCTGTAAGCACGTCAGACCACACCATGTTGTTAAGTGTTGCCTTCATTGTATCCCAGTCCCCCTTGTCCCATAGCCAGTTGGTGCGAGTCAGTACCTCATCTAGGTCGATGGCTAGCTTGATCTTGGTGAGAAGAACTAGGTGGTCGGAGGAACCCACTGTTGTTAGCGGGCGGCAAGTCACTATACTGCAGGGCAAATCGGTGATTACAGGTTCAAGTGAAGGCCCTGAGATGTGGGTGGGGAAGTCGACGTGATTGATGAGTCCAAACACCATCAGAAGCTCGTCAAGCTGCCTCTGGACTGTCCGTCACCGTTACTCCGACAAGATACTGGTTGAGATCACCCACAATTATGAGATGCTTACATAAGTGCTGGAGGAGCAGGGCATCTAAGTTGGTGGTCAGGTAGTAAAGGGGCTCACCTCCTTGCCACTGTGGACGGTAACACACGCACATCAGAATGGAGTCTTGAGTGTGTGTCCACAATTTGAAGAACATCATCTCCATGTGAGCAGGTAGGTCGACGGGGAGAGTTTGTACAGAGAGGCTGTTGCGGAAGCACACAGCGAATCCCCCAAAGGTACCTTGGGCTCTGTCACGCCAGAACCAACTGGAGTAGCCACCTATCTGCCCAAAGTTGTCTGGCACTGAGGAGTTGAGAAAGGTCTCAGTAGTGGCAATGATGTCAGGATTGTGTGGCAAAACATGGCTGTATGTTAGGTCACCGACGTTAGTCTGGAAACCTCTAACGTTAGCTGAGATGATGGTAAGCCAATGGATGGATGATTACCAAGAGTTTGCCTGCGGTGCGGCGTAGCTCCGGGGTGAGTAAGGGTGGCTGTCATTGTGAGGGATCGATAAGGCTTGAGGTGGTGCCCAGCCTCCTACCTGTGAGGAGTCAGATTAGGGGGCAGGAAACGCAAAGCTCTTGTTAAGAGAGTGCAGTACCCAAGCGTTATTTTTTGCCTGTTCCGCAGACATGGGGAGGCGGTAGCAGAGTGGTTAGCGTCTCCGACTGGCGTTCTCGGTGACCCGAGTTCGATCCCCGACGAAAACCAAAACCTTTCTGCACCGTCGAGTTGCCTAAGAATACCCACATGCCCTGCCCAATAACTCTACCTTCGACTGCGAGTGCATCGGAGGACACAGGGGGACGGCATGAGCCTCTAATCACAGGCGTCACTATAAAAATCCTGCCTGCGCCACCACGGGCGAAGACCAACCATCACAGCCCTCAAGTGAACCTCCAGAGCCTACCATCCGATCCCTGGGTCACCACTGCCTACAGGCGCTATAGGCACAAATGTAAAAAAAAAACGATAAAAAAAACGCTGTTTGAAAAATGTATCCTGCCTTTCTTGATCGGTTACTCCTGGATGGTGTGACCGTGGCGCTGGCAGCAGTCGCACTTCAACTTCCTGAAGCAGTCGTTTTCCGTATGCTCTCTCTCTCTCTCTCTCTCTCATCTCTCTCTCTCTCTCTCATCTCTCATCTCTCTCTCTCCTCTCGCTCTCGCTCTCTCTCTCCTCTCTCTCTTATCTCTCTGATTACATATACTGTACGTTTTTCAGCTTGAAGTCTGTAATATTGATTCTTCATTCACTTTCTTTTCTCTCCTCATCTCTCTCTCTCTCTCTTCCTCTCTCTCTCTCTCTCCTCTCTCTCCTCTCTCTCTCTCTCTCTCTCTCTCTCTCTCTCTCTCTCCTCTCTCTCTCTCTCTCTCTCTCTCTCTCTCTCTTCTCTCTTTATCTCTCTGATTACATATACTGTACGTTTTTCAGTTTGAAGTCTGTAATATTGCATCTCTCACTCACTTTCTTTATCTCTCTCTCTCGCTCTCGCTCTCGCTCTCGCTCTCGCTCTCGCTCTCGCTCTCGCTCTCGCTCTCTCTCTCTCTCTCTCTCTCTCTCTCTCTCTCTCTCTCTTCTCTCTCTCTCTCTCTCTCTCTCTCTCTCTCTCTCTCTCCTCTCTCTCTCTCTCTCTCTCTCTCTCTCTCTCTCTCTCTCTCTCTCTCTCTCTCTCTCTCGCTCTCTCTCCTTACATTTACTGTACGTTTTTTAGTTTGAAATTTTTGATATTATAACCTATCTTTTTTTTCTCTCTTTTTTTTCTTATATGGTCTCTCTTTTTTTTTTCTCTCTCTCTTTCTAGAGATAACCAGGGACCAGAATTGTACGGTATATTCTAAGTGTGGCCTAACCAAAGACGTGTATAATCGTGTCATTACTTTCGGAGTTTTATGTTCAAAGCTGCATTTGATGAAGCCCAACATCATATTCGCCCTTTTATTGGAAACCAGGCAATGCGTACTGGTTTTAAGATCATTACTAATGATGACACCTAAATCCTTTTCCTGCTGCACTTCAGTTAACGATTTATTTTGCATTTGATAGTTATATTTGAGGTTATCGTAGCTTATATGCATTACTTTACATTTATCGGAATTGAATTTTAATAGCCATTTATGACTCCAATCTGATAGTTTGTCGAGATCACGTTGTATAGGTTCGCAGTTTTCTCTAGTATATGCTTTACCGTCTAATTTGGTGTCATCTGCAAATTTCGATATTTTAGATACAAGTCCGCAATCCAGATCATTGATATATATCAGAAAAAGAGTAGGACCCAAGACCGAGATCTGGGGCCCCTCACTAGCAACATCTAACCAATCAGAAGGAGGGAGGAGGAGGAGCAGGAGGAAGAGGAGGAGGAGGAGGAGGAGGAGGAGGAGGAGGAGGAGGAGGAGGAGGAGGAAGAGGAGGAGGAGATAGTCACAAGGAACCAAGGAAAATTCATGTTTTTATTGTATTGAAAAATAGCAGAATGGAAGGTTAGGTTGATAACAAAGATATTTTAAAAGGCTGAAACTCGCACACTCAGACTGCTTTGTTGAAATACCATGGTTAGAATTTCGGTGTACGATATTTTTTTTTTCTTTTTCTCTCTCTCTCTCTCTCTCTCTCTCTCTCTCTCTCTCTCTCTCTCTCTCTCTCTCTTCTCTCTCTCTCTCTCTCTCTCTCTCCTCTCTCTCTCTCCTCTCTCTCCTCTTCTCTCTCTCTCTCTCTCTCTCTCTCTCTCTCTCTCTCTCGCTCTTCTCTCTCTCTCTCTCTCTCTCTCTCTCCTCGCTCTAAAAATAATAAACAAGAAAGTAAAAATATCACCCATTACACCAAGTGAAAGGAAAGACATGAAACATGACAACATGAAAAGAAAACTCTGAAAAATAAATGTAAGAAAATATTTAACAGAAAAATGAAACATGAGAAATTCAAAACAATCAGACTAACGATAAACTGAATAAACAAACAGAGGGATAAACAGAAAAAAGAAAAACAAGTCTACCAGAGAAAAACAAGGAGACGGTACACACACACACACACACACACACACACACACACACACATAGCACCCCCCCACACACGCACACACACTCACTCCTTCCCCACCACACACACACACAACCACACACACAGCCCCCCTCCCCCCCACACACACCGCCCACCCACACACAGAACCACACACACAGCCCCCCTCCCCCCCACACACACACCGCCCACCCACACCCACACCCACACTCATCCCCCTCCACACTCACAAACAGCCCCCCCATACCCCCCCACTCACCCCTCCCCTACACACACCCACCCACCACAAATACACACACACACACACACACACACACACACACACACACATATTAAACTTGCGCATACCGCGGTTCTGCTTTATAATATACTAGCCGCAAAGCCGCCCTCCGGGCGGCATATTCGCCTGATTTGGAAGAGTTTGTGGTCTAGGGATATCAACTGTTGGACCCTCCAACTGAGCAGCTTCAAACCACTGGGTTACAGGCATTGGATGCCGATCCTCCCATTGACGAAACCGCACCCTCTCTTGACTAAGTCAGAGAGGCTGTAGCAAAGTTGAAGGGTGGAAAGGCAGCTGGTGTTTGTAATATCAGTGCGGAGCTCCTCAAAGCTGGGGGTGAGGCCATGATCCGCGGGTTGCATGCTGTCCTGACTGCCGTGTGGCAATCAGGTACCATTCCTCCTGACTGGAAAAGGGGGCTGGTCGTCCCTATCTGGAAAGGGAAAGGGGACCGTCAGGACTGCAACAATTACCGCGGTATTACACTGCTCAGCGTACCAGGCAAGGTGCTTGCCCATCTATTGCTGACACGAATTCGCAGTCATCTGGTGAAGCTTCAGAGACCTCAGCAGTCTGTGTTCACGCCTGGTAAGTCAACAACGGACCGTATCCTAGCGCTTCGTGTCCTGGTGGAACGCCGACGTGAGTTTCGACAGGGGATGCTTGCAGCCTATGTTGATCTCTAGAGGGCGTTTGACTCTGTGCATCGTGAGTCACTTTGGGATCTTCTGCGACTTCGAGGGATTCCTGCAAGGACTATTGGTTTGATAACTGGTCTGTATTCTGGATTCTGGAACTGAGAGTGCTGTGGAGTGTGGGGCAGGTGTATCCAGCTTCTTTTCTGTGAATACAGGAGTGAGGCAAGGGTGCGTCCTTGCCCCATCACTTTTCAACGCTTGTATGGACTGGGTATTGGACAAGGTTGTAGATCAAAGTGATTGTGGAGCATCCGTCGGCAACACCAAGATCACTGATCTTGTTTTTGCCGATGATGTAGTAATCTTTGCTGAGTCGCTGGAGGTCCTGGTGATGGCTCTCGAGGCGCTGCACGAGGAGGCAAAGCCTTTGGGACTTGAGGTCTTCTGGCTCAAGACCAAGGTCCAGGTGTTTGGAGACTTACTAGATGAAGCAGTACAGTCTGTTCATGCGTGTGGCGAGGACATTGAGATCTTGGAAATTTTTACATACCTTGGTAGCGCAGTCCATAATGACGACGGGTCACGTCAAGAAGTCTTACGGCGGATTGGCATAGCCCACGGTGTTATGGACTCGCTCAGCGGGAGTATTTGGCGTTGTCGGTACCTGTGCAGAAGGACAAAGATCCGGATCTTCAAGTCGCTTGTGATCCCTGTCTTACTCTATGGTTGTGAGACATGGACACTAAATAGTGACTTGAAGAGACGAATCATTGCCTTTAGTCATAAGTGTCTTCGCAGAATCATGGAGTATCGCTGGGATGATTACGTGTCAAATCAGCAATTGCAACGTGAAACTGAATCGAGGCCTATTACCTGCATGGGTTGTATCTGTAAGAGACAATCCGGCGTGGAGGAGGCCAAGGCTCATGGCTGGGGCAAGTTGATGTTTCTTGTCGAGAGCTGCTTGGTATGGGAAAGGAGCCTGCATGGGAACTCGCACGTGGTGACCCCCGGGAGTGGCGTTGTAGGGTGGGCGAGGCGACACGCACCCGGCGTATGCCCCCAATGATTGATTGATCAGTAATGATCTTAAAACCAGTCCGCATTGCCTAGCTGCCAGTAAAAAGGCGAATATGATGTTGGGCTTCATTAAACGCAACTTTGAGCATAAAACTCCGAAAGTAATGACACAATTATACACGTCCTTGGTTAAGCCGCACTTAGAATATGCTGTTCAATTCTGGTCGACCTGTTTCGTAAAAGATCAAGCCAAATTGGAATCAGTGCAAAGAAGAGCAACCAAACAAATTCCATCTCTGCGAAATTCATCTTATGAAGAGAGACTGCGGAAACTTAATATGTTTTCCTTAAAGGATCGTAGAATCCGTGGGGACTTGATAGAAACCTTTATGATCCTAAAAGGATTTGATGTCATTATTCATGAGAACCTATTCGAGCTTTCTCCTCAAGTGACAACAAGAAATAACGGTTTAAAACTTAACGGCCAACGTTGCATCACAGATCTCCGTAAAAATTATTTCAATGTTAGAGTTGTTGATCGATGGAACAAGTTACCAGCAAATGTTTCGAAGCCAGCACAATAACTACATTTAAAAACAGACTTGATGCGCACTGTAAAGTAAATGGGTATTGATAGTGCCCTGCGAATTCATATTATAGTCCCCCAGATCGATTAGTGTTAGTGGTAGTTGTAGTTAGTATATTTCATATCCTATCATTCTTCACTACGAAACTTCCGCGTTCCTATTTTCTTTAGGGACATGGTATCATTTTCCACCTGTTTTCTTACATGTAGTTGATAGTTAGTAGTACATATGTAGTTCAGCAGATACCTTCGTTATGGACCAATAGGTCTCCTGGTGTCTGTTATTCCTATGTATTCCTATGTATTCCTCCTCCTCCTCCTCCTCTTCCATCTCCTGTATCATATATATTTACCTGTTAGTTTTGTATTCGTGTTCAGTATTCTTTGAGTATCGTTACACATCTATCGTTATGCAACCTTAACCCTTAAAATCTTATGCCACTGCGCGCTTAATATTTTTTCAACGTCTGGTTGTCCTTTCCTCACTTAGAACCCTCCTTCGTACACTTAACACCCTCCTTTCCACACTTAACACCCTCCTTCCCACACTTAACACCCTCCTTCGCACACTTAACACCCTACTTTGCACACTTAACACCCTCCTTCGCACACTTAACACCCTCCTTCCCACACTTAGCACCCTCCTTCCCACACTTAACACCCTCCTTCCCACACTTAACACCCTCCTTCGCACACTTAACACCCTCCTTCCCAACACTTAACACCCTCCTTCGCACACATAACACCCTACTTCGCACACTTAACACCCTACTTCGCACACTTAACACCCTCTTTCGCACACTTAACACCCTCCTTCCCACATTTAATACCCTCCTTCTCACACTTAGCACCCTCCTTCCCACACTTAACACCCTCCTTCGCACACTTAACACCCTCCTTCCCACACTTAACACCCTCCTTCCCACACTTAACACCCTCCTTCGTACACTTAACACCCTCCTTCGCACACTTAACACCCTCCTTCCTACACTTAACACCCTCCTTCGTACACTTAACACCCTCCTTCCCACACTTAACACCCTCCTTCGTACACTTAACACTCTCCTTCGCACACTTAACATCCTCCTTCCCACACTTAACATCCTCCTTCGTACACTTAACACCCTCCTTCCAACACTTAACACCCTCCTTCGCACACTTAACACCCTCCTTCCCACACTTAACACCCTCCTTCGC
>JACEEZ010025781.1:82500-140000 GCA_016584305.1 Chionoecetes opilio | reverse complement strand
TGTGTGTGTGTGTGTGTGGTGTGTGTGTGTGTGTGTGTGTGTGTGTGTGTGTGTGTGCTGTGTGTGTGTGTGTGTGTGTGTGTGCTAGCAGGACAGGCGTGAGGCTGGGGTGAGACAGGAGTGGGGCTGGGGTGAGGCAGGCGTGGGGCTGGGGTGAGACAAGCGTGAGGCTGGGGTGAGACAGGCTACGATGGTGGTAGGTGGTCTGCCCCGAGGCACTTTGACCAGTGACCAACGACAGCAACAATACGATTGGGGTTTGCACTCACATTGTTGTTTAAAATATACTACTACTACAAACATCAATACATGGGTCCGAAGCGCCCACAAGGACTTATCAATTCTAATATTTACGACAAACTAGCCTATATAACAAGTGTTTCTATACCTCCCATATAGCAAAAATGTATAAAAATCTCATGTATCCAATTTCACGACACATGTGCCGTCTTAAAATTTTATCTGCAATATATTTCTCGACATGAAGACTAACCAGCACCTTTTTCTCTTCTCCTACAGGGCCATATTGCTCATTAACCCTTTTTTCATCCTACTCATCTCCCTCTCCATGATAGCAGGTATGTATGGGCAAGGAAGAGGAAAGGGGGCAAGGGGAAAGGGAAAGATGAAAGGGAGCAAGTTGAGGGTATCATATAACAGAAGGAATGAGGGGAAAGGAAGGAAGTGATAGATGTAAGAAAAGGATGCAGAAAAGTATGGAAGGGAATGATGAAATGTCAGAAAGGTTTTTAGAAGGAAGGTGAGAGAGAAAAGGAGAGAGGAGATGAGAATGAGGGGGAGGGAAGTTTTGTGTGTGGTGTGTGTGTGTGGAGAGAGAGAGAGAAGAGAGGAGAGAGAGAGAGAGAGAGAGGAGGAGAGAGAGAGAGAGGAGAGAGAGAGAGAGAAGAGAGAGAAGAGAGAGAGAGAGAGAGAGAGGGGAGAGAGGAGGAGAGAGAGAGAGAGAGAGAGAGAGAGAGAGAGAGAGAGAGAAGAGAGAGAGAGGAGAGGAGAGGGGAGAGAGAGAGAGAGAGAGAGAGAGGAGAAAAGAGAGAGAGAGAGAGAGAGAGAGAGAGAGAGAGAGAGAGAGAGAGAGAGAGAGAGAGAGAGAGAGAGAGAGAGAGAGAGAGAGAGAGAGAGAGAGAGAGAGGAGAGAGAGAGAGAGAGAGAGAGAGGAGAGAGAGGGGAGAGAGAGAGAGAGAAGAGAGTACAAATATATCTTATATACTATACGAGTAGCCGTGTGTCTGTCTGTCTGTCTGTCTGTCTGTCTGTCTGTCTGTTTTGGGTAGCCGAAACTGTAAATTCAATTTTGATGAGAAAAGGCTATAAAATCGCATATAAATCGTAGGTGGTAAGCGGCTTGGTCCCATTTTGATTGTATCCTTTTGAAGGGGGGTTTTGGGCTAAAAATACCTTATGAGTATTAGATTACAGTAACAACTCTACGGTAACGTCTTGCCTCATTCCACAAACTCAATAGACTCGTGGACGTTTGTGTGCGTGTGTGAGTGTGTGTGTGTTGGAATCACACGGAACGTGGTCTACCCCGAGGCACTTTGACCAGTGACCAACGACAGCAACAACACGATTGGAGTTTGCAATCATATGTTGTCTAATATATACTACTACTACAAACATCAATACATGGGTCCGAAGGGCCCACAAGCACTTGTAATATACAATAGGAGTAGCCGTGTGTCTGTGTGTGTGTGTGTGGTGTGTGTGTGTGTGTGTGTGTGTGTGTGTGTGTGTGTGTGTGTGTGTGTGTGTGTGTGTGTGTGTGTCTGTCTGTCTGTCTGGTTTGGGTAGCCGAAACTGTAAATAAAATTTTGATGAGAGTAGGCTCACAAAAATCGCAAATAAATCGTAGGTGGTAAACGGCTTGGTCCCATTTCGATTGAATTATTTTGAAGGGGGGTTTTGGACTAAAAAAACTTTTCAGAGATTAGATTACAGGAATGAACTCTGCCGTAACGTCTTGCCGCATTTCACTAATTCCGTAGACTCATGGACTTACCGTTTGTGTGCGTGTGTGAGTGTGTATGTGTGTGTGTGTGTGTGTGTGTGTGTGTGTGTGTGTGTGTGTGTGTGTGTGTGTGTGTGTGTGTGTGTGTGTGTGTGTGTGTGTGTGTGTGTGTGTGTGTGCTAGCAGGACAGGCGTGAGGCTGGGGTGAGACAGGAGTGGGGCTGGGGTGAGGCAGGCGTGGGGCTGGGGTGAGACAAGCGTGAGGCTGGGGTGAGACAGGCTACGATGGTGGTAGGTGGTCTGCCCCGAGGCACTTTGACCAGTGACCAACGACAGCAACAACACGATTGGGGTTTGCACTCACATTGTTGTTTAAAATATACTACTACTACAAACATCAATACATGGGTCCGAAGCGCCCACAAGCACTTATCAATTCTAATATTTACGACAAACTAGCCTATATAACAAGTGTTTCTATACCTCCCATATAGCAAAAATGTATAAAAATCTCATGTATCCAATTTCACGACAAATGTGCCGTCTTAAAATTTTATCTGCAATATTTTTCTCGACATGAAGACTAACCAGCACCTTTTTCTCTTCTCCTACAGGGCCATATTGCTCATTAACCCTTTTTTCATCCTACTCATCTCCCTCTCCATGATAGCAGGTATGTATGGGCAAGGAAGAGGAAAGGGGGCAAGGGGAAAGGGAAAGATGAGAGGGAGCAAGTTGAGGGTATAATATAACAGAAGGAATGAGGGGAAAGGAAGGAAGTGATAGATGTAAGAAAAGGATGCAGAAAAGTATGGAAGGGAATGATGAAATGTCAGAAAGGTTTTTAGAATGAAGGTGAGAGAGAAAAGGAGAGAGGAGATGAGAATGAGGGGGAGGGAAGTATGTGTGTGTGTGTGTGTGTGTGTGAGAGAGAGAGAGAGAGAGAGAGAGAGAGAGAGAGAGAGAGAGAGAGAGAGAGAGGAGAGAGAAGAGAGAGAGAGAGAGAGAGAGAGAGAGAGAGAGAGAGAGAGAGAGAGAGAGAGAGAGAGAAGAGAGAGAGAGAGAGAGAGAGAGAGAGAGAGAGAGAGAGAGAGAGAGAGAGAGAGAGAGAGAGAGAGAGAGAGGAGAGAGAGAGAGGAGAGAGAGAGAGAGAGAGAGAGAGAGAGAGAGAGAGAGAGAGAGAGAGAGTACAAATATATCTTATATACTATAGGAGTAGCCGTGTGTCTGTCTGTCTGTCTGTCTGTCTGTTTTGGGTAGCCGAAACTGTAAATTCAATTTTGATGAGAAAAGGCTATAAAATCGCATATAAATCGTAGGTGGTAAGCGGCTTGGTCCCATTTTGATTGTATCCTTTTGAAGGGGGGTTTTGGGCTAAAAATACCTTATGTGTATTAGATTACAGTAACAACTCTACGGTAACGTCTTGCCTCATTCCACAAACTCAATAGACTCGTGGACGTTTGTGTGCGTGTGTGAGTGTGTGTGTGTTGGAATCACACGGAACGTGGTCTACCCCGAGGCACTTTGACCAGTGACCAACGACAGCAACAACACGATTGGAGTTTGCAATCATATGTTGTCTAATATATACTACTACTACAAACATCAATACATGGGTCCGAAGGGCCCACAAGCACTTGTAATATACAATAGGAGTAGCCGTGTGTCTGTGTGTGTGTGTGTGGTGGTGTGTGTGTGTGTGTGTGTGTGTGTGTGTGTGTGTGTGTGTGTGTGTGTGTGTGTGTGTGTGTGTGTGTGTGTGTCTGTCTGTCTGGTTTGGGTAGCCGAAACTGTAAATAAAATTTTGATGAGAGTAGTCTCACAAAAATCGCAAATAAATCGTAGGTGGTAAACGGCTTGGTCCCATTTCGATTGAATTATTTTGAAGGGGGTTTTGGACTAAAAAAACTTTTCAGAGATTAGATTACAGGAATGAACTCTGCCGTAACGTCTTGCCGCATTTCACAAATTCCGTAAACTCATGGACTTACCGTTTGTGTGCGTGTGTGAGTGTGTGTGTGTGTGTATGTGTGTGTATGTGTGTGTGTGTGTGTGTGTGTGTGTGTGTGTGTGTGTGTGTGTGCTAGCAGGACAGGCGTGAGGCTGGGGTGAGACAGGAGTGGGGCTGGGGTGAGGCAGGCGTGGGGCTGGGGTGAGACAAGCGTGAGGCTGGGGTGAGACAGGCTACGATGGTGGTAGGTGGTCTGCCCCGAGGCACTTTGACCAGTGACCAACGACAGCAACAACACGATTGGGGTTTGCACTCACATTGTTGTTTAAAATATATTACTACTACAAACATCAATACATGGGTCCGAAGGTTGTGCTGGTGGTATTTAGCACATATTGTATGTAGACATGATGTGTAGATTTATCTAAGGGTGCCTTCTTACAAAGGACACATGTTAAAACCTAATTGGTAACTGAGGCGTAATGACGTATGTTCCCGCCAAACGCCCAGAGTATGTTCCCGCGGCCCTCGTGGTCATGGGGCAGTGTATTACGGGACCTGGCTCGACATAGTCAGGCCCGTCGGTTCTCCTAGCATTAAAAGAAACTAAAGTGACTATTCCGTATCCTTACCCTGCTGAAGGATACCTTTCCAAGGCTAGGAGGACCCACCACACATGGTGGCAGCGATAAAACAAGCCTACGTCTTCCGAGTGGGTTAATTAGGAAAAGACTGACAAAAAGAAAGAAAAAGCCGGCTGGTCAGTCCGGGCCGCCATTGTGTTTTGAGAGCGGCAAACCCAGCCGTTTTGTTTCTCCACTTCTCGAAAGGACTCAAGGGCCTAAAGTGTGAGAGATCTAACAGAGACAGTGAGCACTGTGTCCAGTTGTTGTCTTCTGCCTAGTTAAGCTGTTTTTTGTAAACGGTAAAAGGATTTACGACAAAGATAGACGGTGAAGTGAGAAATGGCTGTGTTGAGGTGAGCGCTGAGTGTGGTTGCTTCGCTTAGCAGCACGACTACAGAGGATTATCCATCTACGCGCCGTCACTGGATTACTTATCTACGCGTCTTCACTTGGATTATTCATCTACGCCATCTCCCATCTTCAAGTGGATTACTACGGTTGCTGCTCCACACGCTTCCAAGTGGATTAATTCTCCACACATCTACAAGGGGGAAATCTTGTAGCATTTCTTTCTTCATCAGAATCTTTTCACCCCAGGAATTTCTTCAGCCTAAGTGTACTCCAATGACAGCTAAGTACCTGTGCTAATGTGAGTACTGTCCCAGTTTTATAAACAGGTAGGAAGTGATAGAAGTGACTAGTAAATTTTTTTTTCATTCCTTTGTGATCCTATGTGATCGAGGAGCGAGGTGCATTGTGTGCGCCATAAGGGGTGACGTCAGAGCACTCTTGCTCTTTGATTCGTGCTTCAAGTGACGTCACGGCGTATTGAGACGGTGAGTGGCTAGAAAATACGTCACAGGTTTCCATGAGTTTTACTGGCTCCGGCACCAGGGATCTTCCCGGGCTTTTGAAAGCGTCGCGCTCTTAGTGGCTGAAAAGTGCCAGGGAAGAGGGTGGAAAGAGTTGCCACAACTCGCCAAAGTGGTGAAATTGTGAGGAAGAGGAGAGAGTTACCATATCTTGCCAGGGAGTGAGAAAGTGTTCAGTTGCCAGACTCGTGAGATAAGGCACGGGTGGCAAGGTAATGAGTGATAAATATTATTCCACATGGTAACATTATTAATGTGTTAAGTGATTGCACAGACAACACAAACTTCTTTCTTAGATAATAGTACTGTGTAGTAAGTTCAGTAATTTGTAATCAGGTATAAAGTGAAAAGTATGAAGTAATTTCTTAAACTCTACTTATAAGTTGTATTTTTGGCACAGCTACCCTTCGAAAAGTTCGTTTTTAATAGAGAGTGGGGTACATTTTGTTCAATTTCTAAGTTTTGGTTCAGTTACCCTGACAACTCATAACGTAGTGTTTTCTTCACACAGGTTTTCTGTGATGTGAGGAGGGTAACTCTTCTAGTTATCTGTGGTTGTTATTGTTTCATGAAAAGCTGTAGTCAAGTAAAGTTGTAGTTTTGTAAGTGTAATGGGTGTTATCAGTGGTGTAGAGTGGACCTCAGTGTAGTTAGGAGAGGTCATTTATGCTAATTGTAATAGCAAATGTCGTTGAAGAGTGGCTCATATACGTTATTACTCCTTATATATGTCGTCGCCGGAAGAGGTTGAAGTTAGTATTACTGCTAATATTCCACGCAGTTGGGTAGTGCTGGCAGGTTGAGAGGTCAGGCACGTGCTGCTAATATAGCTTCTGAAGCTATGGAGGTTTTAAATCTAGCTTCATGGTTCGAAAGTGGTCAGCTGTCAGTAGAGAGATTTAAACTGATTCTAGATTTTCAGTATGATATCACCTTCTTAACTCCACAGGAGCGTCGTATCGTTTCATCTCTTGATTTTAAGCCAGGGGATAACCTTCTAGAAGTGTCTACTGAAATCACTAAGCGGCTACGTGAGATGCCTCAAAGTTCATTTTCACAAAATGAGTCCGTAGCGACGGTGTCAAGGGAGACTCAAATTAATTCATCCCTATAAGCTTTGATAAAAGCGTGAGTCCTAAGCTTTGATAAAAGCGTGAGTCATAAGCTGTGATAAAAGCGTGAGTCATAAGCTGGGATAAAAGCGTGAGTCATAAGCTGTGATAAAAGCGAAAAATGGATATGGATATCGGCAGTCGGGGGAAGATTCGCGCAGGGTTCAAAGAAACCCAGATTAGTTTCAGACACAAAGTCACAGACACAGTCTTGCATAGTCCCATCTATTATAGCGGCGTGTCTTTCTATGATGACAATTCAGTGTTTCACTCGAGACAGTTATATTGCTCTTGGAGTGGACACAGGTGCTTCATGTAATATTCTTAGTGAGTGTGCTTATGTAAACTTAAACAAGTCATATCATTTTCCCTTGTTAACTTCTACAGCCACTGTACAAAGTGTTCAAGATCTCACACTAGAGGTGATGGGCACTGTGACCCTTCCTCTATGCCTTGCTCCTAAGTCTAAAGTCTTAAACATACAGTTTATAGTAACACCAAGTTTTGTTTTAAAATGTGATGGTCTTTTGGGTTTAGAATCACTTGCTACCCATCACATTAATGTAATTCCACAGCACCAAGCAATCTCATTAGATGGCGTTCTCTTCCCCGCAATGACAAGTCCAGCTCCATTGCTTAATAACCCTCTGATTTTTCCAAACAGTGACCAGCAAGCCGCTTCTGCTAGTATAGGCCATGACTGCTTTACTAGTGGGGGAAACGAAACGTTCAGTTTCCCCTAAAGGTTCGTTGGTGACCGCTGTTGTCGTGGGAGACCAAATATTGGCCCCACTTGTCTGTTCGACTCGTTAGGAGAGTACAAGAGACTCTTGTCGACAGTTAGTTAGTGTCTTTGCCCGACACTCCATTTTGTTCTGTTCGACTCGTTAGAAGAGTACAAGATACTCTTGTCGACAGTTATTTAGTGTCTTTGCCCGACACTCTTCGTGTTCTGTTCGACTCGTTATAAGAGTACAAGATACTCTTGTCGACAGTTATATAGTGTTGTGGCCGACACTCCATTTGTTTGTTCGACTCGTTATGAGAATGCAAGATGCTCTCGTCGACAGTTATTTAGTGTCTTTGCCCGACACTCTTCGTGTTCTGTTCGACTCGTTATAAGAGTACAAGATACTCTTGTCGACAGTTATATAGTGTTGTGGCCGACACTCCATTTGTTTGTTCGACTCGTTATGAGAATGCAAGATGCTCTCATCGACAGTTAGTGTTTTTGTCTGACACTATTATATTTCGTGTCTTTGTCCGACACTATTATAAGCGACGCAGTTGTCACAAATGTTACAGGGTCACAACCCTTCGGAGTAACAGACAAAATCACGCATAACATTGTGCTCACACATGATGCACAGCCTTCGTATGTACCTTTTTATCGTATGCCTCATAGCCAAAGAGCTGTGGTAGAGAGCATGATAACGGACATGTTGGATGAAGGAATAATACAGGAGTCTTATTCTCCTTAGAACTCACCCTTGTTATTGTTTTTGGTGAAGAAAAGTGATGGTACTTATCGGCCTGTGCTCGACTTCAGGAAAGTTAACAATTTAACTGTACCGGATCACTATCCACTTCCTGTTTTGAGAGACCTTTTGCAGTCTATAGGGAAGGATAATACAGTTTTACCAGTTTGGACCTCAAGTCTGGTTTCTGGCAGATTCCGTTAGAAGAGAAATCGCGGGAAATAACTGCCTTCTCAACAAATAATGCTCATTATGAATGGCTGAGATGTCCTATGGTTTGAGGAAAATCACCTCTTACATGCCAACGTCTAGTAAACAACTTGTTTCACGGCATCATAGGTGATGGCTTGTTCGTCTACATGGACGACCTCATAGTTGTCTCCAAAGACTTATCCAGTCACTTTGAGAAACTTTCCTTGTGGTTTCAGAAACTTTACTGAGGCTGGCCTTAAACTTAAAAGTGCGCAAATGCAGTTTTCTCAAGTCACGCATTGACTTTTTAGGCCATGCTGTCGACAAGGATGGAATCCACACGTTGGATTGTAAAATCAAAGCCGTCAAGAATTTCCCAAACCCTACCACCACTGAAAAGGTTACGGTCTTCCCTGGGTTGTCGGGTTTACTATCGTGCCTTTGTGAAGAACTATGCTTCGATTGCTAGTCCTCTGACACGACTCTTGAAAAAGGATGTTCCTTTCGCTTGGAATGGTCCCCAACAACAAAGTTTTGATACTTTGAAACAGGCACTTACACATGCGCCAATTCTTACATTTCCTGACTACCATATGCCTTTCACTCTTGTGACAGATGCTTCGGCACTAGGCGTGGGAGCGGTTTTGATGCAAACAGTAGAAGGGAAACGCCCTCATGTTGTTGCATATGCCAGTAGAGTGCTAATGATGTAGAGTCACGGTACTCAGTAAACTCACCTTGAAGCTCTAGCTGTGGTGTGGGCTTTTAAGCACTTTAAGGAAATTATCTATGGTTATCCCATTACAGTTCACACGGATCACACTGCGGTGCTGAATCTCTTTAAAGGGAAAAAACCTTTGTGGCCGTGTGGCCCGGTGGTTCATCACCATTCAGGAATTTGATCCTACTATCAAATATATACCTGGAAATAAAAATCATGTTGCAGACGCACTTTCACGCAACATTCCAGTAGCAGTGCTCTCAGACGCTTCAAGTTTCTCAAAACTAGCGAAAAATACATCCACATTCCCCTCTTCAAACTTGGGAATTTGTGAAATCCACTTATCGACATCAAGTTGCTCTGCAGAACACGTCAAATTTCTCTCTACAAGACTTATCAAATGCTCAACGCCAAGATCCTGTGTGGTCGAAAGTGATTTATGCACTAGAGTCTGGAGATGAATCTTTATTGCCTAAATTGTCAGTTCCACTTTTACAGTTTTCAATAGTTGAGGAAGTTCTTTGTCGTAAGGTCACTATGGACGAGAACACGGTTACTCAACTAGTTATTCCTACCAGTCTAGTGGAAACTGCTTTAAAAATCATTCACGACATGCCTCAAGCAGGACATCGAGGTAGAGACAGAACCTTGTCCGCTGCACGTCGTAAGTTTTATTGGCCTACCATGCGCATCGATGCAGAGAAACATGTAACCAATTGTCGTTCATGTGCACAAACCAAGGGTAATACGAAAACTGCTCCTATCCTTGAATATCCTTTACCTGAGTCGTCCTTTGACACCGTAGGCATCGACTTATTGCAGCTTCCTCGAAGTCATCAAGGGTCACCATATGTACTAGTATGTGTAGATCACTTCACACGTTTTGTGATTCTAGTTCCCTTGCCTAACAAGTCTGCTATAACGGTTGCTCATGCTCTAGCTTCAAATTTAATTTGCACCTACACAACTCCTAGAGTGCTGATTTCAGATAATGGCCCTGAATTTGCTAATCAAATTCTTCATAACATCTGTGAGCAGCTCAAAATTAAGCAAACTTTCATTACTGCTTATCACCCTGCGAGCAATGGGTTGGTAGAGAGGACTAATAAGAAGATTCTTGATGTATCTTCGCCATTATGCTGAGGAATTTCATGACTCTTGGGAAGACTGGCTACCTCATGTAGCGGCTTCAATAAATGGTTCAGTAAATTCCTCTACAGGAAAGACTCCACATTTCATTTTGTATGGTGTCGACAAGCGACTACCTTATGATGTGCTTCTGCAATCTCCTGTCCCTGTCTACTCAGTGGACGATTATGCTAAAATTCAACTAAGATCCTTTCAGATCGTTCACAGATCAGTTCGAGGAAAACTTAAGGCTTCTCGTCAGGAGATGATGCGTAGACAGCATAGTAAGGCTTGTCCTGTTGCAATTTCCATAGGTGATTTTGTTATGAAACGTTCTCCTGAACGCCAAAATAAGTTGTGTTCTAAATTTTCAGGACCTTACTTGGTCACAAGTAAAATTAAGGGAAATAAATTCATACTTCTTGATCAAACTCATAATACTACGGACGTAGTACATGCTGATAGGCTAAAGAGAGTCAAGCTGACCTCTCATGCACTGACCAAGCCCACAACTTAGGTCAACAGGCCGTAATGTTCTCATGTTTTCTTGTTAGCATTATGATTAGTAGTACAATACTATTTTTGCTAGTATTTTATTTTTAAGTTACATTTCATATCTGTGTATATGTATTTGGATGATGAAACCTTGGTTCCTTGGGCCAAGCAGAATTATGTCTGTGAGGACACAGTGAGGTGTGGCCGAGCGATGTGCTGGTGGTATTTAGCACATATTGTATGTAGACATGATGTGTAGATTTATCTAAGGGTGCCTTCTTACAAAGGACACATGTTAAAACCTAATTGGTAACTGAGGCATAATGGCGTATGTTCCCGCCAAACGCCCAGAGTATGTTCCCGCAGCCCTCGTGGTCATGGGGCAGTGTATTACGGGACCTGGCTCGACATAGTCAGGCCCGTCGGTTCTCCTAGCATTAAAAGAAACTAAAGTGACTATTCCGTATCCTTACCCTGCTGAAGGATACCTTTCCAAGGCTAGGAGGACCCACCATAAGGGCCCACAAGCACTTATCAATTCTAATATTTACGACAAACTAGCCTATATAACAAGTGTTTCTATACCTCCCATATAGCAAAAATGTATAAAAATCTCATGTATCCAATTTCAAGACACATGTGCCGTCTTAAATTTTTATCTGCAATATATTTCTCGACATGAAGACTAACCAGCACCTTTTTCTCTTCTCCTACAGGGCCATATTGCTCATTATCCCTTTTTTCATCCTACTCGTCTCCCTCTCCATGATAGCAGGTATGTATGGGCAAGGAAGAGGAAAGGGGGCAAGGGGAAAGGGAAAGATGAGAGGGAGCAAGTTGCGGGTATCATATAACAGACGGAATGAGGGGAAAGGAAGGAAGTGATAGATGTAAGAAAAGGATGCAGAAAAGTATGGAAGGGAATGATGAAATGTCAGAAAGGTTTTGAGAAGGAAGGTGAGAGAGAAAAGGAGAGAGGAGATGAGAATGAGGGGGAGGGAAGTTTGTTGTGTGTTGTGTGTGTGTGTGTGTGTGTGGGAGGGGAAAGGAGAGAGGAGAAGGGGGGGAGAGAGAGAGAGGGGGAGAGGGGAGAGAAAAAAGAGAGAGGAGAAAGAGGAAGAGAGAGGAGAGAGAGAGAGAAGAGAGAGAGAAAGAGAGAGAAAAGAGAGGGGAGAGAGGAGGGAAAAGGGAGAGAAGGGGAGAGAGAAGATATGGGAGGAAGTGAGCAAGTTTAAAAAAAGGAGAGAAAGTCTAATGTTCCAAAAACGGAGAGCAAGAGATATAATAATTTTTTGCTATAATTTATAAAAAAAAAAAAAGATGTTGATTTTGACACGGAAAGTTAGTGCGCTATTAAGTTACGAGTTTCGGGAGAAAAAAATAAAAATAGGATTAAAAATAAACGTTTTTTTCTTCTTCTTCTTCTTTTTTTAGACCTTTTACGTTCGTATCGCTTCATAGGTCCCTTCAACTTCGTCTCCTTGTTTAACAAATTGTCAACTCTTCCTGTGTCACCTTCTTTTTTTTTTAAATTTTTTTTTTTTTTTTCCTCTTTTTCTTCTTATTTTTTCTCCCACTTCCTAATCCAATTTTTTCTTTCCTCTTTCCCCATTTTTTCTCCTATTTGCATCCAAACCCGGCGGCTGGTTTTCACTAAACAGGCCGCTACTTTCACTCAGGACCGTCCCTTTTTTGGACCGGGGAACCCGGGACTGTTCTGGCCTGCATTTTTTTCCGGAGCTTGAGGTAATGTATCTCTTCTCTCTCTCTCTCTCTCTCTCGACTCTTCTCATCTCTTCTCTCTCCTCTTCTCTCTCTCTCTCGTCTCTCTCTCTCTCTCTCTCTCTTCTCTCTCTCTCTCTCTCTCTCTCTCTCTCTCTCCTCTCCTCTCTCTCCTCTCTCTCTCCTCTCTCTCTCTCTCTCTCTCTCTCTCTTCTCTCTCTCTCTCTCTCTCTTCTCTCTCTCCTCTCCTCTCTCTCTCTCTTCTCCTCTCTCTCTCTCTCGTCTCTCTTCTCTCTCTTCTCTCTCCTCTCTCTCTCTCTCTCTCTCTCTCCTCTCTCTCTCTCTCTCTCTCTTTGCGTTCCACACCCCGAGGCACTAGTCGCAGCGCCACCACCTCCTCTCTGTTGTTATGTGTGGAGGTACCCTGCTCCACTATACTTGGAATAACCACTACCACTCCATTTCTTCCACCTCCACCACTACCACCACGACCACTACCACCACCACCTCCACCACTACTACCACCACCACCACCACCACCACCGCCACCACCACCACCATCACCACCAACACTACCGCTACATCTACGACAAAAAAACAAACAGTACAGCATTGACATTTACAACAACAACCACTTCTTATACTGCTACTCAGGGCCGGATTTAGACCTGTGGAGGCCCTGGGCAGCCTCTGTGTGGAGGCCCCCCTTTAATACAAAATTTTACAAAGTATGGGGTGCATCTGGGGGGACCCCAGACCATTGTATCTCCCACTCATAGATGTTGCATTATCATATGATTGCCCACGACAATTTTGAATGCCAATATCATAGTCTGTTAGAAATTTCATCAAAAATTCAAAAATTTCTTGAGCCTTGTGTCCATGATTTGGTAAGAACTTCACAAATACAGGTGCTCCATGTATCTGAACATTAGTGTCAGTTGATCAACATGACCTTCATCAGGTGTTGAATCCAGATAAATCTAGTAATATTTTGACAGCTTTATACGTGAAATAATTTCCTTGAGTACTTCATTGCCTATTAGTCTGACTTTTTGTTCACAGATGGTTGAAGATAAATTGTTTGTATGGCCACTGCCTTGACTGGCATGAGCCTGTATGTGTTGCCTGAGGACGGGAGTTACTTTTAAGGTTAATTATTATTCAAAGGATGTTTTTCTTGTATATATGTAGTATATGAAACTTTGACCTAAACCACTGGCTATAGCCTACAGTCGATGCCATGCCTATCTAAAAAGGGGCTGTTGGCTTCCGATTAAAGCATCAAGGCAATCAAGCAACACTAGCTAGGCAGTTGGATATAAGAAGAAATATTAATTTAATTAGAAATCAAGGCCTCTTGATTGAAAGTTTGGAAAGTGTTTGGTCAGGGTTGTCCCCTGCTACTGTAAACATGTAACCCAGTACAACCAGCCGCATGGTCGGATCGTCGGCGACTAAGCTGGCTACCCCACTGATTCTACCAGTGAGGAGCTTGGGCTGGACACCCAGATGGATTAAAAATGAGCCCATCTTTAAGGTCAGATGAACTCACAATTATGTCAATGGCCATCCAGCCCCAGCTAGGGGTGAAATAGGGGGCAGCCTGGGGTTAAATCCCTACAGGGGGTTCTGCGTCCCTCGCCACGGTGAACAGTAAAGGCCAATCCCTGACATAGATTGGTTGGAGAGGGCTTTGCGACCCCTCCCTGTAAAAACTAAACTAGCCACAAATATAATAAGAAATAGAGGCCAGGGGCGTGGTAACTCCGCCTCCGACCCGGTTTTGCCGGGAGGCCCGACCACGCAGACCCCTCCAATGCCGACGCAGGGGGGGGGGAGTCTGCCTATGACAAGTGCGAAACAAAGCCCCGCACTTGGTGTTGGTGACACCACTTGGTGTTGGTACCACCTTGGTATTACTACTACTCTAGTCACTACTATTACTACTACTACTACTACTACTACTACTACTACTACTACTACTACTATTACTACAACAACCACTACTACATTACTTTCACTTTCACTACTGCAACACCACTTCCCTTACACCATCACCCCTTTCTATATACCTATCCCCACCCACCTTCCCACTCCTGTAACCACCACCACTCTCTCTTCACTCCTATACGAACTACCACAGGAACTACCACGAATAGGTTTCACGGCCTCTTGTAGTTTCCTTATTTTCTTATGTTTTTATGTTCTCTTCACTCCTACACCTCCCTCAACTCTTCATGCCCCTCCCATTACTCCTCCTGTTGCTGTCTGTTCTTCCTTTGTATTCATTTGTATTCCCCCCGCAGTACCATATCCTCCGGCGTCAACTCCCAGACCGCTGTTACATGGGAGGACGTCTTCTCGAAAATCCCTGCCTGTGCCCGCCTTTCTAACACTAACCAAGCCTGGGTCACCAAATTGATCGGTAAGTGCCTCAGTTTTATTTACATTGACAGTAAAATTCTTCCTCTTCTTCTTATTTTTTTACATCACAAAGGACTGGTCAAGAGCAGAAAAAAAGAGGTAACAAAAAGTCCGCTTAGCTGCCCTGCAGTCCCTATAAAGCGGACAATAAAACAATTAAAAAAAGGGGAGTGCCAATTTAGTTCAGGGATTGTTATGTTTACTGGAGTTCTTAAAGGGGAGATTTTATGAGGTGTTAGTGTGTATATCGGGCGGTAATTTTGTAGTAGTAGTGGCAATAGAAGATAATATTAAACATTGAATATTACATCACTGTCACCATCACATCACCACTATAAACAAGTATAGTTTCTGGGACATCACACTATATATACGCTACGCCAACTAGGAGGAACAAGACGAGAGCTTCACCTTACTCCTTATATTGACTCACCACCACAGCCCTGGGATATGGCATACTCGCTCTCGGTCTTGCCTTCCTCGCTGGCAGTCTTGGCGGCGTCCTCCAGGCAGCCATCGTGGTGAATTCCTCTGTGGCAGGCCCTCTCTTTGCTGTGTTCATCATGGCTCTCTTCATGCCCTTCACGAATGCCAAGGTGAGGCCAGGTGAAGGGAAGGAAGTGATGGGTAAGTAGGAGAGGGAAGGGAGGGGAAGGGAAGGAAGGGGAGGGAAGGGGAGAGGAAGAGGCTGGAAGGCATGAAAGGAAGTAGGAAAGGAGTGGAAAGATTAAGGAGCTGTGTTTTTGCTTGTTTATGTGTGTGTGTGTGTGTGTGTGTGTGTGTGTGTGTGTGTGTGTGTGTGTGTGTGTGTGTGTGTGTGTGTGTGTGTGTGTGTGTGTGTGTGTGTGTGTGTGTGTGTGTGTGTGTGTGTGTGTGTGTGTGTGTGTGTGCGTGTGTGTGTGTGCGTGTGTGTGTGTGTGTGTGTGTGTGTGTGTGTGTGTGTGTGTGTGTGTGTGTGTGTGTGTGTGTGTGTGTGTGTGTGTGTGTGTGTGTGTGTTTCATCTTCCATAAGGTTGTTTCTGTATACTGCTGCTGTCACTACTACTACTACTACTACTACTACTACTACTACTACTACTACTACTACTACTACTACTACTACTAGCTCCTCCTCCTCCTCCTCCTCCTCCTCCTCCTCCTCCTCCTCCTCCTCCTCCTCCTCCTCCTCCTCCTCCTCCTCCTCCTCCTCCTCCTCCTCCTCCTTCTCCTCCTCCTCCTCCTCCTCCTCCTCCTTCTTCTCCACCTCCTACTACTACTACTACTACTACTACTGTCACTACTAATATTGGCATGGTGTGGCGTTAGGGGGCGTGTACCTGCCTGCTACTGGGGACTGGGGTGGCTCTTGGTGTGAGTTTCGGGACCACGGCGATAGGTCTAAAGCCAGAGCTCCTGCCCACCTCTACCGATGCTTGTCCCGCTAACCTGACCCTACCTGCCCTGCCACCCCCTCCCGTCAGGTGAGAAAGAGAGAGAGAGAGAGAGAGAGAGAGAGAGAGAGAGAGAGAGAGAGAGAGAGAGAGAGAGAGAGAGAGAGAGAGAGAGAGAGAGAGAGAGAGAGAGAGAGAGAGGAGAGAGAGGAGAGGAGAGAGAGAGAGAGAGAGAGAGAGAGAGAGAAGAGAGACGTAAGGAAACATTGGTAAGATAGGATGGAAATGCAGGAAAGTAGCTACTGAGGAAAAAGTGGAGGTATTGGAAGAGAGAGATAGTTTGTGTTAGAAAAAAAACCACATTCAATTCCTCTTTATTTTATTATTTAAGAGAGTTTGTGTGAGAAAAAAACACTAAAATCATCTTGAATTAATTATTTGAGTTGAAAAAGTTAGTAATCACGAATTCAAGGTCAAACCTGGAAATTAGTTGTGTGAGAAAAAACATTAGAATCCTCTCGAATTAACTATATGAGAGTTTGTGTGAGAAAAAACATTAAAATACTCTTGAATTATTTTTCCCTTCCGCCGCTTCAGCGTGGACGATCTGGACTATCCTTGGAGGCTCCTGGGTTTGTCGTACACACAGATGGGTCCCCTGGGTCTGATGGTGGGTCTTGTATTCGGGATGCTCGTCAGCGCACTCACAGGTACGTGGAGACCTTGTTGCATGCCTTACCTTACCTTTCTCGCTTATATAAGAGAAGAGAAGAGTAATAAGACACCTGAAATAAATCGGCACACACACCCTTTTTATATTATCTTACTGTCTTCTTTATAGGGACTGGTAATTACGAGAGCTTTTTGTAACTTTTTTGTACGAGTCTTAAAAATCCTAAATACACGTCGGTTTAAGAGATAGAATGACATCCTTATGAGGCGGAGTTCCAGGTATGCCTCACACCCTCACCTTGAACCATGGATGCCGCTCCCCGCACCTTAGCCTCGAAGCGATACATGTAACAAAACAAAACAATCATATACTGGATGGTGCACTCTCTAACTCGTCCTCCTGCATGTGCAATGACTGGCGGTTGTGTTATGATATTTTCTCGGGAAACAAAAACACTGTTGACTGTGAACTGTTCGCGGTAATGAGTTTATTTATTTTTCATCATACTGTTTATTCTTCCTCAGCTCACCGCAATAGCTCTACCCATTTGTTTATCATATTCCTGGTAGTTCAGTGAAATGCAGGTTTGTGAGGAAGCAGCGCAAGGGCATTTTGATTTACTGATAGCCTTACATTTTTTACATTACTTCACAACTGAGCAGCTTCACACCACTGGGTTACAGGCATTGGATGCCGATCCTCCCATTGACGAAACCGCACCCTCTCTTGACGAAGTCAGAGAGGCTGTAGCAAAGTTGAAGGGTGGAAAGGCAGCTGGTGTTTGTAATATCAGTGCGGAGCTCCTCAAAGCTGGGGTTGAGGCCATGATCCGCGGGTTGCATGCTGTCCTGACTGCCGTGTGGCAATCAGGTACCATTCCTCCTGACTGGAAAAGGGGGCTGGTCGTCCCTATATGGAAAGGGAAAGGGGACCGTCAGGACTGCAACAATTACCGCGGTATTACACTGCTCAGCGTACCAGACAAGGTGCTTGCCCATCTATTGCTGACACGAATTCGCAGTCATCTGGTGAAGCATCAGAGACCTCAGCAGTCTGGGTTCACGCCTGGTAAGTCAACAACGGACCGTATCCTAGCGCTTCGTGTCCTGGTGGAACGCCGACGTGAGTTTCGACAGGTGATGCTTGCAGCCTATGTTGATCTCAAGAAGGCGTTTGACTCAGTGCATCGTGAGTCACTCTGGGATCTTCTGCGACTTCAAGGGATTCCTGTAAGGACTATTGGTTTGATAACTGGTCTGTATTCTGGGACTGAGAGTGCTGTGAAGTGTGGGGCAGGTGTATCCAGCTTCTTTCCTGTGAATACAGGAGTGAGGCAAGGGTGCGTCCTTGCCCCATCACTTTTCAACGCTTGTATGGACTGGGTATTGGACAAGGTTGTAGATCAAAGTGATTGTGGAGCATCCATCGGCAACACCAAGATCACTGATCTTGTTTTTGCCGATGATGCAGTAATCTTTGCTGAGTCACTGGAGGTCCTGGTGATGGCTCTGGAGGCGCTGCACGAGGAGGCAAAGCCTTTGGGACTTGAGGTCTCCTGGCTCAAGACCAAGGTCCAGGTATTTGGAGACTTACTAGATGAAGCAGTACAGTCTGTTCATGCGTGTGGCGAGGACATTGAGATCATGGAAAGTTTTACATACCTTGGTAGCGCAGTCCATAATGACGGCGGGTCACGTCAAGAAGTCTTACGGCGGATTGGCATAGCCCACGGTGTTATGGACTCGCTCAGCGGGAGTATTTGGCGTTGTCGGTACCTGTGCAGGAGGACAAAGATCCGGATCTTCAAGTCGCTTGTGATCCCTGTCTTACTCTATGGTTGTGAGACATGGACACTAAATAGTGACTTGAAGAGACGAATCAATGCCTTTGGTAATAAGTGTCTTCGCAGAATCATGGGGTATCGCTGGGATGATTACGTGTCAAATCAGCGATTGCACCGTGAGACTAAATCGAGGCCTATTACTTGCATAGTCCGTCAGCGCCAACTTCGGCTATATGGGCATGTGGCACGCTACCCTGAAACCGATCCTTCCCATCGGGTTGTATCTGTAAGAGACAATCCGGCGTGGAGGAGGCCAAGGGGGCGCCCATAAGGCTCGTGGCTGGGGCAAGTTGATGTTTCTTGTCGAGAGCTGCTTGGTATGGGAAAGGAGCCTGCATGGGAACTCGCGCGTGGTGACCCCCGGGAGTGGCGTCGTAGGGTGGGCGAGGCGACGCGCCCCCCGGCGTATGCCCCCAATGATTGATTGATTACATTTTTTGGACTTGGTGTTGTTTAGGTCTGCGTGGAAGCTTAATAACACGTCACTGCCACGCTCCGTTCACAACCTTTAACCTTCCGCACCGCTAGATTCCACACTGTTGTCCTGCCTCGCAAAGCCAGTTGTGTCCTGATCCTGGGTAAATAAAATTCCAATTGCACAACATGTTGCCTTAATTGTTGCCTGTTACTTAACACTACCTACATCCACCTTACATCCCCATCCATGAATGTATTCAGCCTCCTTTTAAAGCTCCCTATTGACTCCGCACTGACCACCTAACGACTGAGTCCATTCCAAACATATTTTGATGTGTCTTGATAAAGAATAAACACACGTGTGGTCCCGCAGGCATGTCCCGGGGACGGCGCGTGGACCCAGCGTTGGTGCACCCGTGGGTTCGATGGGCGGTGCCGAAACCCGAGGAGGTGGCGAGTCGCGTCAAAGCCCACTCTTACGTCAACAAAATATCGACGCAGTTTTGACCGACGTGGGAAACCTATTAGTGTTCGTTTTAGTTCTCTCTCTCTCTCTCTCTCTCTCTCTCTCTCTCTCTCTCTCTCTCTCTCTCTCTCTCTCTCTCTCTCTCTCTCTCTCTCTCTCTCTCTCTCTCTCTCTCTCTCTACCCTGGCATCTATTCTTTAGTTGTCCTGTTAAAGATAATAATATGCATCTTTACTCGTGGATATTATAGTGTGATTGTTGTGCACATATGACTTCTCCGTTTACGATTATGTTTTCTTCTCCAACTTTTTGTGAATATAACGACAGATATGTCTTGTTTATGTATTGCTTGTTTGTGTGTGTGTGTATGTGTGTGTGTGTATGTGTGTGTGTGTATGTGTGTGGGTGTGTGTGTGTGTGTGGGTGTGGGTGTGGGTGTGGGTGTGGGTGTGGGTGTGGGTATGGGTGTGGGTGGGTAGGTTGGATTCTGCATAATTATTAATGTTTCGTTTTAGCGAGGTGATAGAATAAGATCATACGAGTCGACTTAGATTGCTTATTTTATTATTGTTTTCGTATGAGTGTCCTTAGCTGTACCGAGGCACGTGTGTGTGTGTGTGTGTGTGTGTGTGTGTGTGTGTGTGTGTGTGTGTGTGTGTGTGTGTGTGTGTGTGTGTGTGTGTGTGTGTGTGTGTGTGTGTGTGTGTGTGTGTGTGTGCGCGTGTGTGTGTGTGTTCTTGGCTGTACCGAGGCACGTGCGGTCAGGTTGTGAGACCTGTCAAAATATTTACGTTTCTCACCGTCCATCCCAGAATTTTCAATGGATTTAATATCTGCAAGCACCCATAGATAGCCACACACGCAGGTTCTGGCCACAGGTGAGAGGCTGACTAATGAGGGTGTCTGGTGGATTTTTGGCTGGGTCCAAAGTGGATTTTTTGTATTATAATTATTATTATTTTTTTTTTTTAAGGGTTTAATATTAAAGGAGATTGTTATGATTTTTTTTTTAAAGGTTTTATATTATAAGAGATTTTTACGATTTTTTTTTTTAAGGTTTTATATTATAAAATATATTTTGCGAATTTTTTTTTAAAGGTTTTATATTATAGGTGATCGCGACCTTGGGGTCGCAAGCATTGTCCTCCTGTCCTGTCCGACCTACGACAAGGGTCGTAGGGAGCTCATGGGGTCGATGGGGTCGCAAGTGTTTAAGCAAGGGTTTTAGAAGGAATGGGTGTTTGATCTCCAGTCTTCTATAAAGGCTTTTGTTAGTAAGCTGCAGATACTTAGAGAACAAGCTGAAGCTGAAAGTGTATGTCTTTTCCCTCACTACTTGGAATTTACAGCTACAATGGATTTGGTTTATAATGAAACACTGGACCTCACTGAATAAAAACAGGATTTACTGGAATATATGCAGAAACTGGCAGCAAATTTCCATGTCAGATTCCCTGATTTGCTTACGGAGCCGTTTGATTTTGTTCAGTTTCAATTCAAGACAGATGCAAATCAGTGTGTCTCTTTTGCACTAGAAATGACAGAATTACAGGCTGACAACGAGTCAAGAGTAAATTTCGACATCTATAATGATGTAGCAAAGTGTTGGATTGCTTTATCAGAAACATATTCAGCTGTTAAAAATAAAGCTATCAAAGTTCTAGTACAATTTGGAACCACTTATATCTGTGAAGCAGCTTACTCAATAATGGTATTTATAAAAATTGATTACCGTAACCGTATTTCAAACATCAATTTAGAAAAGTGCATGCTGTGTTCCTCAACCACATATATCCCTAGGTATACAAAATCAATCAAATCATAATGTACGCATGGCTGATCATTATGGAATACGTCATTGTTATAACATTTCAGATATAATATGATAGAATTGCAATCGATTACTGATTGATATGATATACGTTGTTTTATCAAATTCATAAAATGATTACACCTCCAGTCAATATAAAATGTATTAAAAGATAATGCACACACGTCACATATGAAATATGATTTATGTACCTTGTATAGAAAATTAATTAAATGATGATGCATACATGCTTAAACATCCTTAAGATGTCAAAACTGTAGCTTAGGAAATTGTTATGTTGCTGATGTATGTAATAACACACCAGGTATAGAAAGTAAATGATGGTTATAAACATGTCACGTATTAAACAAGATAGTTGTAACATTTTTTTGGACAGTATTTACTTTTATACGCTTTTGTTATGTAATATATATCCGTATTTGTATTTACTGAAATACATACGTATAAAAACGTCACTATTTATTCTTCTTCACTATATATATATATATATATATATATATATATATATATATATATATATATATATATATATATATATATATATATATATATATATATATCTATAAATATATATATATATATATATATATATATATATATATATATATATATATATATATATATATATATATATATATATATATATTGTTCACCTTAAAGTAATCGTCCAGACCATTTCATCATTCCTGATTTAATGCAGTCAAAATATAGCCATGATCGAGTATATCAACAATATGTTGTCACTTTTTGCATCCTGTCACCCGTTTTTAAATGATCCGCATTCAAAATCTGAATATTCCCCGAGCTCTCAAAACACAACTGATGACCAGCAGACGACGGACCACGGCTCGGTGACGTCACATCAAGAAGCCTCCCAGCCCTGCCTGATACAGATACACGGAGACTCAGAAAAAAACATAGTACTACTTGAAGAATTTTGGGTGTTTCTGATAGATTTTTTTTGCGATATGGCATATACTTGCATTCTTCATGGGTACAGCAAGAAAGCTGTACCTTTCCAGAGAGCTTAGCACCCGTTTCCGACCTATTTGGCCAGGTTATGTGGGTGCAGCGCCGGTATGAGGCGGGTGAGAGCCGCGCGGCAAGACGATGTATTTCACACCGCATGGCTCTCACCCACCTCTTACCGGCGCTGCACACACATAACCTGGCCAAATAGGTCGAAAATGGGTGTTAAGCTGTCTGGAAAGGTACAGCTTTCTTGCTGTGCTTATGAAGGATGCAAGTATATGCCATATCGCAAAAAAAATCTATCAGAAACACCGACAATTCTTCATGTACTATGTTTTTTTCTGAGTCTCCGTGTATCTGTATCAGGCATGGCTGGGAGGTTTCTTGATGTGACGTCACCAGCATGTTTCGCGCCACGGCTGGAATGAGGCTGTTGTTTTTCCCGCGCTTTTTACAAAAGTCATGTTTTTTAGGGAAATAAGGCGTGGAAATGAATATTTTTTTTATAGATTAGGTATTTTGAATGAACAATCAACATAATTATGCAAAGAAAAATGGGTCTGGACGATTACTTTAAATCCTAAATGACTTGGGGTCGCACTGGATAGGCAACACCAGATGGGGTCGCATTGGAAAATGTTTGGGAACCCCTGATGGAGGTGAATGGCTTTATTATTTATTTATTTTTGTGTCCGGCCAGGTGCTATTTTTTCCATTTTTTTTTTAAGGGTTATAATTTGTAGCTGAGTGTGTTGATTTTGTGTGTCGAAAAAGGTTTGAGGTAAGAATATATTGGGTTTTCTTTTCTTGTATAGTGGATTTCTTTTACAATACAGTTAACCCTCACTTCAACGAACCAATTAATATTATTATTATTATTTTACATCGACGTAGTGAGGCACATGAAAGGAAGTGTTCACAGTCGGGCAGACAAAGCCAGACTGATCGAGAGAGAGAGAGAGAGAGAGAGAGAGAGAGAGAGAGAGAGAGAGAGAGAGAGAGAGAGAGAGAGAGAGAGAGAGAGAGAGAGGCAATAACAAGACAGATTGAAGAAAATAAGGAAGCTACAAGAGGCCGCGAGACCTACACGTGGTAGTTCCTGTGTGAGAAGCGTGAGAAGGAATTTGATTATTACGAAGAGCTCAAATAGATAAAAAAAAAAATTGAATGTTAAAAAGTTATGAAAAGTGAAATATTGTATATAGTAAAATGTCAGAGTAAACTGTAAATTAAGCTATAAATTGATGTTAGTTTATTAAGTAATCAAGAAGATGAACTAAATAGATTAAATAAGGATAAATAAGTTAAAATTAATTATTAAAAAGAGATATAGATTAAGAAATATTATAGATATAGAATTATAGATTGAAATTAAGGAGTAAATTGTAGAGTAAGGAATGAAATTAAGAAGTTATTGTATGATGAACTAAATATAGGTTAAATAAGGATGATAACGTTGTAGGGAATTAGGTAGGTGATGTAGAGTATCTAAAAGTTTAAAAGTTCATTAACCAATATATTGAAGGAAGAATGGAAGATGAAAGGATATTTAGTTTAGCTTTCCTTTTTATTCATCTATTGTAGGTATTCACTTTGATTTTTTATTTATGGGATATGACCGTAGGAAAGGTCTTACGTAGGTGAGTTAGGGAGCCGCCGTTTATATGGACATAACATACAACCGCTCTTATGGTCATCCTAATGGATTTATCCAAAGCCATATAAACGTGTATATGGCTTTGGATTTATCTTTGTTTGCCTCTAATAGCAATAAAGGAAAACGGAAGACCTCGACTCAGTCAGCTGACAACATGATCACAACAAGCGGCGGGCGGGACATCACGCGGCATAATGTTTAGGTAAGTTTTTCGATTTTTTGCCTCCAATTCATGATTAATTGTGTTGTTGAATATGCCTGGAATGAGTAGGTAAGGTGCTGAATATCTAAATATGTTCCTTTGTGACGTGATGAGAGTATATAGAATCCAGGCAAGTCACACCTCTCATTCTTTGTTGATGTGCAACACGCCCCGCCGCGGACGCTCTGTACAGCGGCCATGTAAAGTGTACGTAATATCCATAGCATAGAAACAATATATTTTCACTCATTATAATTAATGAGCTGAAAGGAATATGATTTGTACTTCCTATATTTTACCCCCTTCTATATATATTATCTTTCCGTTTAACGTCAGATTTTCTCATATATTTTAAGGTTAGACGGTCGATGATACACTTCCATCAACTCATCTACTCATCACTCATCTACCATTAACCTTTCATCATACTCATCTAACATCACCTTCCCACCTTCCTTTCTCTTTCCTTTATTACTCATCTCTTACTCATCCTCTCCTTCTCTTTTCTTTCTTTGATCTCTTTTTTTTTCATCACACACTCCCTCCTTCCTTCCCTACTCCACTCTTACTCATCTCACATCACCTTCCCTCCTTCCCTTCCTCTGTTACTCATCTATTACTCTTCACTTTTCTCTCTCTTTCCTCCTCAGCTCTCTCCACTTCATGCCAGAGCTGGTGAAGAAAATGAACCACTGGTCTCTGGTTGGCTTTGTTTACTTCCTCGCCGTCTTCCTACAACTCTGTGTGTGTGTGTGTGTGTGTGTGTGTGTGTGTCTGTGGTGTGTGGGTGGGTGGATGGGTGGGTGGGTGGGTGGGTGGGTGGGTGGGTGGGTGGGTGGGTGGGTGGGTGGGTGGGTGGGTGGGTGGGTGGGGTGGGTGGGTGGGTGTGTGTGGGTGGGTGAGTGTTTGTGTGTGGTGTGTGTGTGTGTGTGTGTGTGTGTGTGTGTGTGTGTGTGTGTGTTGTCCACGCGAGTCTGACTCGTGATCGCCAGTTTCACCCTCCTGGTGCGAGCTTGGAGCTCATTTTTACCGATCTTTGGGTAATTCTTGGCCCTCATTGCTCAAGGGGGACAGTAACCGCCCCAAATTTCTCAGTGAAAAAATCCCCGGGAATACAAGCCTGCAAGCAAGACTTCTCACCCCACCCCCAAACGGGTGAGTCATCTCTTTGACACTGACAGGCTTATCCCCTTACCCAAAGTCAAGGCTTCCAACCCCCCGGGTAAATGGGCTGTCATGGCTTCTACCCATCGGGCAAATGGGCTGACATGGCACATAGCCTCGGGGTGATTTTCTCATGTGTCGCGATTTCTACTACTCGCAGTACATGGGCTGAGAGAGAGAGAGAGAGGGGAGAAGAGAGAGGGAGAGAGAGGAGAGAGAGAGAGAGAGAGAGAGAGAGAGAGAGAGAGAAGAGAGAGGAGAGAGAGGAGAGAGAGAGAGAGAGAGAGAGAGAGAGAGAGAGGAAGAGAGAGAGAGAGAGAGGAGAGAAGAGAGAGAGGAGAGAGAGAGAGAGAGAGAGAGAGAGAGAGAGAGAGAGAGAGAAAGGGGAGAGGAGAGAGAGAGAGAGAGAGAGAGAGGAGAGAGAGAGAGAGAGAGAGAGGAGAGAGAGAGAGAGAGAGAGAGAAGAGAGAGAGAGAGAGAGAGAGAGAGAGAGAGAGAGAGAGAAGAAGAGAGAGAGAGAGAAAAGAAGCAAGAGAGAGAGAGTAAGGAGACATAAGACATAAAATAGCTACAGAGCCGCGAGGCCTACACGTGGCAGTTCCTGTCACCTAACACTACCTACATCCACCTTTCTTCCCCATCCATGAACCTATCCAGCCCCTCTTCAAAGCTCTCTAATGACTCCGCACTAACTACCTGTCTACTGAGACCATTCCATTCATTCACCACCCTATTTTTGAACCAGTTTTTTCCTATTTCCTTTATAAATCTACGCCCTTCCAACTTGAATCCATTACTTTTTGTTCTACCCTGGTTAAAAGCCGTAAGAACTTTTCCTACCTCTCCTTTATTAAATCCCTTATCCACTTAAAAACTTCTATCAGATCGCCCCTTACTCTGCGTCTCTCGAGTGAGTGTAATTTTAATAACTTCAATCTCTTCTCATAACTAAAGTTACGCATCCCTTGTATCATTTTGGTCATCCTTCTCTGCACTGTTTCTAACAAGGCTATATCCATCCTGTAATATGGAGACCAAAACTGAACTGCATAGTCTAGGTGAGGCCTGACTAGAGCCAGATAAAGCTTTATAATAACTTCCGCACTTCTACTTTTAACACTTCTGGTAATGAATCCTAATACTCTATTAGCTCTATTTCTGGCCTCAATACATTGTTTCCTAGGTCGGAGGACTGGGCTCACCCTCACTCCAAGATCTTTTTCACCTTCTGATCTTTTCAGCGATACATTGCTTATGGTGTATCTATTACCAGGGTTTTTTCTACCAACATTCATAACGCTGCACTTATCAATATTAAATTCCATCTGCCATCTGACTGCCCACTCGTTAAGTTTATCTAAGTCTCCCTGCAATATGTTTACATCAGACTGTGATCCAATAATCCTACCTACCTTAGTATCATCAGCAAACTTGCTGATATCACTGCTAATCCCACTATCCAAGTCGTTGATGTAAATAAAAAATAGTAATGGACCCAAAACGGACCCTTGTGAAACTCCACTTGTCACCTGTCTCCACTCAGATTTAGAACCATTAATTGTAACCCTTTGTTGCCTAATACTTAGCCAAGCTCTGATCCAGCGAAGAACCTTCCCATCTATTCCATGAGCCTTAACCTTATTTAAGAGTCTCTCGTGTGGTACTTTGTCAAATGCCTTACTAAAGTCCAGATATGTTATATCATGATCCTTATCATTATCTGCCGTCTCATAAACTTTCCTATAAAAACTCAATAAATTGGTGAGACATGACCTACCCTTGGTGAATCCATGTTGAGAATCATTGATCAAACTATGTTTATCTAAGTGCTCTCTAATGTTTTTTGCAATAATAGATTCCAATAATTTACCCACCACTGACGTTAGAATTATGGGTCGATAATTTGACTTTAGTCCTCTGTCTCCCTTCTTAAATATGGGGACTACATTTCCTTTCCTCCACAATAATGGCACATCGCCTATCTCAACCAATTTTCTAAAAAATTGCACTAACGACTCACTAACAACCTCCTTGCATTCCTTTAATACCCTGGGATACACTTCATCTGGTCCTGGCGATTTAAAAATGTTCATTTTATCTATACCCTCTTCCACCATTTCCCTAGTTATCACAATATCTTTGAGTTTCTCCTCATCACTTCCTTTGAACATTTGTTCACTATCAGGTGTCTGTGTATCTTCCTCCGTAAAAACACTTAAGAAATAATCATTTAAAAGATCATAAATGGTGTGTGCTATGTCCTGTGAGTTTACTCATGCTATGTATATTTACATTTTGAGATTTACAAAAACCAGTTTAATTATATTATGGATGGCTGTCCTCCCCATTTATCATATCTCATCATGCGGGATTATTGAGACACATTCAGGCAATGTTCCACCTTCATCTATGTTTATTTACTTGCATGGTTCCTTTTCTGCTTGCAGGTGCCTGGTGTCACTAGCATCCAGTGCCAGTCAAAATTTAAATAAACTATAAGACCTCCTCCTCAAATTTGAAAATAACAAAAGGAAGACAGACAGTGGAAAGCTTAGGCAGTGCATAGCTCCATGCTATGATCTGCTCTACTCTTTCCTTTGTGAGAAGCCTGGAGTTGTTCCAAAGTACAAACCCCAAGGGGGGGGGGCTGTCAAAAAAACAAGACACAGAACACACACAAACACAGTTTATAGACACACCAACACAAACACAGGAAACCACAGAAGATACACCGACACTAGCACCATAAACACGAGACATAACACGGCCACCACCACAGAAACACTCCGGCCACTACCAAAGGCTTGAAGAGAAGAGCAGATCGTGCAGGAGGGCCTTGAGCGATCAAGGAGGCATCAAGAAAAACTGGATGCACAAAATGAAAGAATGCTAACGCTGACTGAAAAACTAATTGATACCATAGTCAAACACAGATGTTCTCCGGTAGAGAAACGAAATTTTGCGTGAACGTAATATAATTCTACGTAGAACAAAATTAAACATGTAAATTAAAGTGTCTTCTTTTCAGTGCCACTTCAAAATTTGATTACGTAGTCATTTTTTTCTCATGTAACTTAACTTTTAATTTGCTGTTTTTTCTGGTTAGCATTTCCAAAATTTTGTCACGTTCACGCAAAACGTATTTTTATATTTGCTCATATTTGCCACAATATTCAGTTTTCCAAATTTAAATGTATCATGTTTTAGTTTGGATTTCTTTGAAAATTTTATACTTTGATTTCAAAGCCAAATTTAAAATATTCCTCTTGTTGTGTTACGTTTCTGGACGTCCATAAACGTAAGACTTAAACGTATAAACGTAAACGTAAAACGTAAGGAGGAATTTTTTTACCACAAATGTCTACGTGAAGCCAATGCACCCCGGACACTGCCTCAACGGAGAAAGTGAATACCAGCAGCGCTATAAGGACTCTACCATCGGCGCTTCTATTAGAAGAGCTCTTACACACTACAGTACGTGGCAGCTCGTACACAAAGAAATCGAGCGATCGACTCAAGTCCTCATTAACAACGGCTACAGTGAAAGAGACATCAACCGTCAGATCAAGGAATTATGGAGAGCTGGTGCAATCCTAACGCCACAGAAAAGAGCCAAGACATAACTATTTTTTACCGGGTATTCTTCTCCACCGCTTACAAGGAAAAAGAAAGAATAAAAACACAGATCATCAACCGTAATGTGAAACCTACAGACCCAGAGAGAAGAATAAAACTACAAATAGTATATTACAAGAACAAGAAAGCCAGCAACATCCTTTTCCGAAACAGCCTAAGCCAGACGAAAGAGACAATCCAGAAGTCCCATGTCGTTTATAGGATAACGTGGAAACTGAAGTCCTCCCCTCCGCCTACATTGGCATGACGATAAAGAAGCTGTTTCGACGTCTTACTTGCCACTTAACTTCAGGAACCCCCATAAGTCACTTAATAAAGAAACACGGCATCACCATCACAATAAAATTTTTAGAAGATATTACAAAAATGGTCGACATGTGCGCAGATGTACGGCGACTTCCAATTTTAGAAGCACTGTATATGAAATATAATAATCCCAAGCTTAACGTACAAGCACACGACCTACAAGCTCTCACAAGCATGAGAAGAACAAAGGGTAGCGACATCCAACCCACAGAGACACAAGGCAGGGAGGAGCAGAAGCCATCCACCAATGACTGTCGCCCGCTCACGTGGGAGGCCACCAGACTTCTTTAAGTAGCGGCGCGCACTGTACCCACTCAAGCTCACCTCTACATCTGAGGAGAAAACATCTCTCACCGCTGCTGAAGAAGGGTCCATGACCTGACATCGCGATACAGCAAAATGACCAGCTACGGCGAAGTCATAAACTTGATCACTAAAGAGAATAAGATACTCTTAAGACAAAGAGAACATATCTTGAAAAAGATAATAAAAGCTGAACTAGCTATCACCTTTAACGATATATATATATATATATATATATATATATATATATATATATATATATATATATATATATATATATATATATATATATATATATATATATATATATATATATGTGTGTGCGTGTGTGTGTGTGTGTGTGTGTGTGTGTGTGCGTGTCGGAAAATCTGAGGCAAAAAGGGAAATTTTGCCTTCCAGACAGGGAAATTTTAGCTGGTGGATCATCACTGTTCCTTAGTGCATTCAAATATACGGTTGAACCAATCAAAACCAAGACCACGCACAACACAGCAACTCCCAAGATGAAACAAGAAACAACCACAAAAACCAAGACAAAAGCAATAACACGAGTTTGGGCCCAAGTGTCCACTAAACTCTTCAATAAGTTACTTAACAATAAATACCATACAATATAATACAATACCTACTACTGGTACAAAAATACCACTGAAAATACAAGCACTACCACAAAACGGAGCCCCGGGAAGAACGATCCTCTCTCTAGCGGCCTAGCCTGTTGTCTAGACCAGCTACGATCTGCTACGAAAGGCCAATACCTCTACCGCAGGGACGGGGTGCACTTTTCGAGGAAAGGAGTTCAGATCTTGTCTGAATCCCTTGAAAGGGAGGTAGATGCACTGCAGGCTTTTTTAAGATAGAGAACCGGGGCTTAGACACGGGGGTCGGGGTAAAGGAAACTTGCGACACTAGGAGGAGTTTCAGAAGGCAGGGAACTAAAGTGATTCGTAAGAAGAGAGAGAGGAGGGGTTTAGTTAAAGATAAAGGGAAAATTGAAAAAAAAAAAGAGGAGTTGCTTAAAGGTTTATTATACAAACTGTAGGAGTATTTTAAAAATGATAGATTTCCTGAGAGGAATAAAGTGTAGAGGATTTTGATATAATAGCTTTAACAGAAACATGGTTGGATATGTCAGGAAAGGTATTCGATCCGGAAGTCGAGATAGCTGGGTATAAGTTATTTCACAAGGACAGAGTAGGCAGACGAGAAGGAGGAGTTGCGTTTTGTGCAAGAGATGCATTGCAGTGTTGTGTTAACAATGTTATAAAAACAGATGACAGCATAGTCTATATGGGTAGAGGTTACGGAGGGAACTGAGAAAATGGTTTTGGGTGTAGTGTATAGGCCTCCAAACATATGTAAAGAGGATTCAGCTCCTATATGGGAAGAAATAAACAAGGCCTGCAGATATAATCGATTATGCGTGGTGGGAGATTTTAATCTTAGGAATATAGACTGGGATTTAATCATAGGTGACAGCGATGCAGATGAATTGTTAAATATAATCCAGGATAACTTCCTAAGTCAAGCATTATAGGGTACGCCGTATAACAAAAATTCTTTTTCTCAACTTTGGCATGCCAATTTCCTATGTAAAATGGAATTCTAAGACGATTTTATCTTATTCCAGTTTTGCATTTGAGCAATTCTTACTATGCAAAATCGCAATTTTATATTGCACCCTTATCGAATAATGCTTAAATGAGTACGCAGTGTCCGGTTGGTCCTGTTTATTGCATCATGCACCAATATGAGTTCCAAATGACTAGCGTGGTAAGCTCTTTCTGATCAGTTGGTTCATCAGGCACTACATCACAGTGTCACAGCCTCTACGTTGGCCTAGAACGTGTCCATCATGTCCTTCTTAGACCTGAAGCAGGGCATGGTCTCCCGGTGGTGGGCCCGAGCCCGGATGAACCCGTGTCTGGCCTGCTGCCCCAACACTGCTGCCGCAGCCTCTGTCACCTGCTTCACGACTCTTTCGGTGCTCTGAGTGTGGATCGAGAACTCCGGAACCTCGTACGGCTTGACCAGGATCTCCTGGATCTGATCCCCGGACAGTGAACAGGTGAATCTCGGCTCGTGCACCTGGCCAGGCTGCCAGCTGATCAGTGTCTACAAGCTGGTGGCTGACAAGTTCAGCTTGGGTGTGATGCGAGGTCTTACACTGGTGTCCCCATACTCCTCGCCAACCCTCAACTTCAAAATCTGGGTCACGGCGAACCTGCGGTCGTCCTCACTCTGACTCGCCATCAGCGAGAGGAGGACACATTCTGAGTGTGCGAACCATGCTCCTGTCCGCACGTAGAAGGTCACAGCTGCTTGGACCTTCTTGGGCTGCGACCTCATCACTCTGAGCTGCGTGAGGATGTGCTTGGGGCCGTCCTCTAGTCTGTGGTGAACCTTGATGTCGTAGTAGAGTTTGAAGTACACCTGCAGGCAGTACTTGACTAGGATTTCCAGGGTGTTCAGTTCTTTGCCAGTCAGTCCATGCTTTCTGGTCCACATGTACACGAGCGACTGGGCTGTGGTGAGCCATCTGGAGTGGGACACCTTGCCACACTTGATCTCCTGCAGCTCGGACGGGAGAACGCCCCGCTTCCCAGCCTGGACCAGCTGGTAGGAGACCTGCTGTTCAGTGGACATGTTGACCAGGATATACTCCGGTATCTCCGTGAGATCTTCACCGCCTTGCACTCCTCTGAACTCTGCGTTGTACTGCATCTCATTCACGCTGGACTGCAGACAGCAGACTGCACACTGGACCCGTGAAGCCAGTGTCAGATGAGGTAGGCCCGTCGATGCTGGTGATAAGGTGGCGCAGGGGCAACTCGTTTGTGTGCAACACGCATATACTCCAGAAGAGCTTGCGTCCCAGCATCTTCTCCAAATGGGCGTGAGTACCACCCTTCCACCCCGTGTTGGCCCTAGTACCACCCTTCCACCCCGTGTTGGCCCTAGTTGAGTCACCTTGCAGTACGATCAGTGAGTCGGTGGAGTTGTATGTCACCAGCAGATCATAGAGAGCCTGAGCCACCTTGAACGCAGGCTACTCAGGTGGCACCGGGTCCTCTGGTACAAAGCGCCAAAGGTACCTTCCAGATGGCTCTTCTGTCACTGACACATGCTCCTCCCTGATCAACCTTGGGTGCAGATTCCCATAGCTGTCGGGCACCATCAGCCTGGTCTTGTCCTTCCTCTCATCGTAACCCAATCCAACTATTTTGGTACCCTGGTTAGGGTACGCCGTATAACAAAAATTACTTTTCTCAACTTTGGCATGCCAATTTCCTATGTACAATGGAATTCTAAGACGATTTTATCTTATTCCATTTTTGCATTTGAGCAATTCTTACTATGCAAAATCGTACTTTAAGCTATGTTTTGCATATAAATATAAAAGTCCATTTTTGCATAGCAAGAAATGCTCAAACCAAAAATTTGAAGAGGACAAACCACCCTTAAAATTCAATTTTACATAAGAAAACACCCTGCCAAGTTCGAAATAATCTATATTTCACTTTTCATTGGACCTACGGCGTACCCTATTAAGCAATCAAGGAGCCTACTAGAGGAGATAATATTCTAAATCTATTGCTGACAAATAGAGACGATTTAGTTACATATGTGGAGGTCGGTGGGAAATTAGATAATAGCGACCATTATGAGATCAGATTTAGCTTAAAATGGGAAGTTGGAAAATTAAGTGGCAATAGGCATCGAATCCCTAATATCAGAAAGGCCAATTATGCGGGATTAAGAAGACACCTGGAGGTTATCAATATGAGGTGTGGGATGGAGGAGAAGAAATTTTCCCAGGACAGGGCGTTGACAGCTGGAAATGCCAATTATGAAGGATTAGGAAGGCACCTGGAGGTAATTGGCGCGGTCAGATATGGTAGTGAGGTCGAGGTTGATGAGATAATTAGAGCGGTTAGACAGGGAAGTGAGGTCAGGGCTGAGGAGGTAATTAGAGAGGTTAGAAGGGGAAGTGAGGTCGGAGCTGAGGAGGATTATACCTAATTTGTAAGGAATATAATATAATAGACGGACAGAAAAGAAATATTCCTTATAGGGAAATAAGGTCCAGAAAGAGTGATCCAAAATGGATGACCACCAAGTTAAAACACAATATTGGAGTAAAAAGAAACATTTATTTAAGGTTCAAGGCAGGATTGGTAAACAAAGAACAGTATAACGTGATGGCGAGGACAGTGAAGAAATTAACTCGAGTTGCTAAGAACAATTATGAGATTAAAGTAGCAGAACAGGCGAAAAGGGACCCAAAGGGGTTCTATCAGGTTTATAAAACCAAGACAAGGGAATTAGTTGGGCCGTTAAGGTCAGGACAGGGTGAGGTCTTAAATACGGATGAGGATATGTGTAGGAGTCTAAATGATTATTTCTTAAGTGTTTTTACGGAGGAGGATACACAGACGATACCTGATAGTGAACAGATGTTCAAAGGAAGCGATGAGGAGAAACTCAAAGATATTGTGATAACTAGGGAAATGGTGGAGGAGGGTATAGAAAAAATGAAAACATATAAATCGCCAGAACCAGATGAAGTGTATTCCAGGGTATTAAAGGAATGCAAGGAGGTTGTTAGTGAGTCGTTAGTGCACATTTTTAGGAAATCGGTTGAGATAGGCGATGTGCCATTATTGTGGAGGAAAGGAAATGTTGTTCCCATATTTAAGAAGGGCGACAGAGGACTAAAGTCAAATTATCGACCCGTAAGTCTAACATCAGTGGTGGGTAAATTATTGGAATCTATTATTGCAAAAAACATTAGAGAGCACTTAGATAAACATAGTTTGATCAATGATTCACAACATGGATTCACCAAGGGTAGATCATGTCTCACCAATTTATTGAGTTTTTATAGGAAAGTTTATGAGACGGCAGATAATGATAAGGATTATGATATAATATATCTGGACTTTAGTAAGGCATTTGACAAAGTACCACACGAGAGACTCTTAAATAAGGTTAGGGCTCATGGTATAGCTGGGAAGGTTCTTCATTGGATCAGAGCTTGGCTAAGTAATAGGCAACACAGGGTTACAATTAATGGTTCCAAATCTGAATGGGGACTGGTGACAAGTGGAGTTCCACAAGGGTCTGGTTTGGGCCCATTACTATTTTTTATTTACATCAACGACTTGGATAGTGGGATTAGCAGTGATATCAGCAAGTTTGCTGATGATACTAAGTTAGGTAGGATTATTGGATCACAGTCTGACATAAACATATTGCAGGGAGACTTAGATAAACTTAACGAGTGGGCAGTCAGATGGCAGATGGAATTTAATATTGATAAATGTAGCGTTATGAATGTTGGTAGAAAAAACCCTGGTAATAGATACACCATAAGCAATGTATCGCTGAAAAGATCAGAAGGTGATAAAGATCTTGGAGTGAGGGTGAGCCCAGACCTCCGACCTAGGAAACAATGTATTGAGGCCAGAAATAGAGCTAATAGAGTATTAGGATTCATTACCAGAAGTGTTAAAAGTAGAAGTGCGGAAGTTATTATAAAGCTTTATCTGGCTCTAGTCAGGCCTCACCTAGACTATGCAGTTCAGTTTTGGTCTCCATATTACAGGATGGATATAGTGTTGTTAGAAAAAGTGCAGAGAAGGATGACCAAAAGGATACAAGGGATGCGTAACTTTAGTTATGAGAAGAGATTGAAGTTATTAAAATTACACTCACTCGAGAGACGCAGAGTAAGGGGCGATCTGATAGAAGTTTTTAAGTGGATAAAGGGATTTAATAAAGGAGAGGTAGGAAAAGTTCTTACGGCTTTTAACCAGGGTAGAACAAGAAGTAACGGATTCAAGCTGGAAAAGCGTAGATTTAGAAAGGAAATAGGGAAAAACTGGTTCACAAATAGGGTGGTGAATGAATGGAATGGTCTCGGTAGACAGATAGTTAGTGCAGAGTCATTGGGGAGCTTTAAAGGGGAGCTGGATAGGTTCATGGATGGGGATGAAAGGTGGATGTAGGTAGTGTTAGGTGACAGGAACTACCACGTGTAGGCCTCGCGGCCTCTTGTAGCTTCCTTATTTTCTTATGTTCTTCTTATGTTCTTATGTCTACCTAACTGACCAACTTCGCCGGGGCGGCCGGGGCGCGATTTTTTTTTCCCAAACATGTTCGCAAACTTTTGGTTAAGGTTAGGTTAGGTTAGGTTAGGTTCAGATTTGTTTTTACAATCGTAACTTTGTGGGGGAATCACAATGAGGGTATTTTCAAGAAAGTCCTGTGGTTAGTTTCAGAGTTACAGCCACGTGTAGAGGGCCGTCAACCTTCGCGGTCGGGGCCCGGGTGGCTCAGCCTGGAATCCTGCTCTTCCGGCAATCTGCCAGACGCACGAACGATAAGATAAGATACTTTGATCCTATCTAGACACTTTGCAAGTACCAACTACAGGGTTATTGACTATACAAAGCGCCACCACGCCAGGACGAACTTGGTAGGCTCAAACCGCTGACCGAATGCAGGGACGCTACACGCGCGCCCGTAGTTCTACCAACCGTGTCACCCTGACGGGAACGCACGAACGAAATAGCACAGTGACAGTGCTTTATAGATAATTTCTTTATAGATATTTTTTCTCTCTGTGAGAAAGGAAGTTACCCAGGCAATGTGTAGCATCACACATGTGTATCAAATATCAACTTGTCAGTATCAACAATCTTTAAGCGCATGATGCCATCTTGAGACAGAGAAAAGAGTGTGCTACTCAAAGACCCTACAAGCAAGATAGGAAAGATGAGGCCCGAGCAAGGAAGCTAGAGAACAAGGAAGGTGGTGTCCTATGGGAGCAGGCGATCCCGGCGCTATGCACTTGCTGGCCTCTTCAGGAATGTAAACAAAACATGGTTCCACATGGCTAGTGGCTACTGACACCCCAGACGCAAGAATGCCGCCCGTGGCCTCTCGCTATTGCTGCTGTGTGTGTGGCAAGAAGAAACGTATACACCCTGGAGTGAGGCTGCATTTGTTTCCCAAAGATGCCAAAAGGAATGTAAGTGTCGTTTGCAAGGATATTTGAGTCAATAGGAGAAAATCCAGAGTGACCAAATATCGTTCAAAAAAACCATGACCGGTGTTGTGCGACATATTGTCAACGCGCGAAATCCTGTCGACCCCTCAATATTTCACTGGTTTTACCGCTTAACTGCTGCCCTGATATATATTACAGGTGACATCGAGAGACTAACTTTCCATGAGAACAATTATAAGCAACAATAGTTACTCAAAAGCTTAAATATCCACGTCAAAAAGTTCAAACAGGAGTATGGTTCTTATCAAGTATAATGTTTATGCTTTGTCTGGATACAATTGCATCTAACTACTCTCATAAAATATTAAGTGTCTCAGAGTACCGTAATATATATCATGTTTCAGGGCAGCAATAAGCCGTAAAACATGGAAATCAAAGTGAAAAAGCTTAACCTTCTCGTAGGTTACCTAAGTATATTCTTGATTTGCATATTTACAGCATTACTTAATTTACTTAACATTACTTGATTTTAGTTTTTATTATTATTATTATTATTACTACTCCCAGTACTAACAATACGGTTATTGTTATCATTACTTCTCTTACTTGAAATTATTAGGTATGTCAATATATTTCAATAGTCCACCCTAGTCCACGAGACAACGAAAATATCATAGCATGAAGTCCATAAAAGAGCTTCGGCTTAATGGACCGTGGCTTATATGACTGTATGATTGATTATGAACACTATTGTATTACAACAAGCCAAATATACTATCAAGTATCATTACTGCTGCCCTGAAACATGTTACAGGGTACTCTGAGACACTTACTATTTTATGAGAGTAGTTAGATGCACTGGTATTCAGACAAAGGATACTAATTACACCTGAAAAGGCTTTACATTATGACGTGGATATTCTAAGCTTTTGAGTAACTATTATCACTTGTAAGACGTGTTTTCATTGACAGTTTGTGCCCTTATGTTGCCTGTAACATGTATCAAGACAGCAGTTAAGCTGTGAAACCATTAAAATAAGAAAGATGAATGGAGGGGTCTGCAGAATTACGCGCAAACCAAATTTCGCGCAACACCTGTGTAGCGATCTCACCAGCTACCTTTTGCCAGAGTAGCTACACTGCACAAATACGCACTGAAACACTGCTCCCTGGGTGAATAGTTCTTTGACATTGTATACCAATTCTGATCCTGAGTAAAACATGGTGGAAACATTGAATGTAGAGCAGTAATTAAAGTAGAACATAGAACATTCATTTCAAGTGAATGTGCCTTTGTCTAGAACACTACCCTACCCGTATACTGAAGCACTGCTATCTGGGTGAATAGTTTTTTGACAATATAGTACACGTATACCAATTCTGATCTTGGGTAAAACGTATACATTGTCAAACAACTATTCACCCAGGGAGCAGTGTTTCAGTATACGGGTAGGGTAGTGTTCTAGGCAAAGGCACATTCGCCTGAAATGTTCTATGTTCTACTTTAATTACTACTCTACATTCAATGCTTCCACCATATTTTACCCAGGATCAGAATTGGTATACATTGTCAAGCAAGTATTCACCCAGGGAACAGTGTTTCAGGGGGTATTTGTGCAGTGTAGCTACTCGGGCAAAGGGTATAAGATAAGATACTTTGATCCTATCTAGACACTTTGCAAGTACCAATTACAAGGTAATTGACTATACAAAGCGCCACCACGCCAGGACGAACTTGGTGGACTCGAACCGCTGACCGAATGCAGGGACTCTACACTCGAGTCCACGACTCTACCAACCGCGCCACCCTGGCGGGTGGGCAGAGGGTAGCTAGTGAGATCGCTACACCGGCATGTTCAGAATCTGCTGAAAAGAGCTAACCCTTATGAGCGCTCCCTCCCTTGCCTCTTAAGCTATAGTGTACATACCGAAAATATTGTAAATATAGATAGAGTAACATTCATAGACCTATTTTAGCTCATATATATTACATAAACTTTAGGCTTTTGATACAGGCAACATTTGCATGACCCTACAATTCAGTATTATACAGTAATATTATATATACTAGCCGCAAAGCCGCCCTCCGGGCGGACTTTTTGGCTAGCTCCTGCGGAGGGCTATTGGTGGGCCTTCGGCCCACCAAACACAGACTCTCCAGATAGTCCCTTCTAGCTTTCCTGAAATCATGGATGTAGAAATGTATGTATTAACGCCTTACCCATCACCACACACCCATTCACTCACCAATTACCCATCACCACACACCCATTCACTCACCCATTACCCATAACCCCCCACCCATTCACTCACCAATTACCCATCACCACACACCCATTCACTCACCCATTACCCATCACCCCCCACCCATTCACTCACCCATTACCTATCACCACACACCCATTTTCTCACCCATTACCCATCACCCCCCACCCATTCACTCACCCATTACCCATCACCACACACCCATTCACTCACCCATTACCCATCACCACACACCCATTCACTCACCATTACCCAACACCCACACACCCATTCACTCACCCATTACCCATCACCCCCCACCTATTCCTTCACCCATCACCCATCACCCCCAACCCATCACCCCCCACCCATTCACTCACCCACACCCCACACTCATTACCCATCACCCCACCCATTCACTCACCCATTACCCATCCCCTACATCAAGGTTTCCTCAATTCTCGCAACCCACTTTTTTTTCACAATTCTCAAAAAAAGTGATCGGATCATCTCTAATTTGGGTTTAAAACCTTTCCCTGCTCGACCCGGTTCCAAACTGTGCCATATGATGGGATTCCGCCACGGGGGCAAAACCCTATACCACACACACACCACACACACCACACACAAACAAAACCAGACAAGACACACTTTCGTTTATATTATTTATATATATATATATTATATATATTATATTATATATAATATTATATATATATTATATATAAAAAAAAAAATATTTTATATTTTATATCTATATATATATATATATATATATAAAATATATATATATATATATATAATATATATATATTATATATATATATATATAATATAACATATATATATATATAAATATATATATATTTTTTTCTTCTTATTTTTTATTGTAAGCACGTAGTTACCTTCACAAACATTTATGTTGATCATATCTTTCTGTAGCGCCATTGGCATAAGCGGAGATTGGGCTAGATGTGGCAGCAGGGGAGGGCAGCTCTACCATTACTACCGGAAATATGGCACACAGTGGTTTGTACAGACTATGCATTATTGTTATCATCAACCCATCTATATTAAATGTGTATTTATTCATATTAATGGTTTGCAGCCCTTATCAGTGTATTGGACTAAGTTGTTTTTATCTCTCTCTAAATTATATGGATTTAGCATTGGCAGGTACAGTACCAATGTTTTAATAATGTACAGGATTATTACTGATATATACTTTTGACAGATTGTTTTGACACCGATGCTGGAATGCTGCCTAATCCCCTTTACCAGCCACAGCCACCCACCACATCAGCCCCACAGCCACAGCCTCCCAGCCCATCACCCCCACAACCACAGCAAATTGATGGTATTAAGAGTTATAACAGTAAAATTTTGCATGATGTTAGCCTCACCAATGAATTTTAGACCGAGATTTAATTTGACCTTGTTTCGATACATTTCCGTGTACAGGCTCTCAGAAAAATATCAACAATGAGTGGTTTTCAGGTGTGTCCCAGGAGCCTCTGTTGCCCTCCTCCATAGTGCCTCCTTCAGCAGCACCAGTGACCTCATCTCACATGGATGCTGCAGATTGTAAAAACCCATCGAGTATTTCCTTTCTTAAAGTATGCATAATACCAGGTGGTAGTGTTTGTTTGTTTTTGACTTTAGTTTCTTTTTCTTATGCCTAAAACTGTTAACCAAGCTTTTTCCTCACTACAGGCTCACATGTCCTCCTCTTCTTCTTTACCTACTTCCTATTCACCATCCTACATGTCTCTCCATACTGCTAATTTACCTCATTCTTATGAAGAACATAATAATAAAAATACTTTCGGTAATTATTGCTATTTAACTAAGAACTCTTTTTTTTTCCAACAGATGATGTTACAACAAACATCAGCGAGGGTCACCAGGATGTCCAAGCCTCAAAATGCCCCAAAAGACGTAATATTTCAGGAATATTAATTTGCTCTTCCTATGGGGAGTTTTCAAAGCTAAGCCGCCGGATGTCTCTCGCGCATCTCACATCCTCTGCCCTTTGAGCCTGAATGATCTATCATTTACAGTAAATTCACTGTACTTTTTCGGGACATATCAGAATTACCCTTCAATACAACAACTGAAACAGTTCTTAATAAAAAATGTAGCTTATCATTTTATTTGTCTGCAGTGGATGAAAATATTGGCAAAAGAATTTAATATTTGAAAACTCAATCTTTAAAAATCGTCTTTTCATGAAAACACGCAAGTTCCAGCAGAATGAGGCTTCAGGAAATATCTACCTGTAGGTAAGCATTCACTGAGTACCTGTTTTAGGTGTATATGTCTTTCTCTTTCTTACGACGAAAATATAACCAAAACACAGTGTGGCGTTCAGCATCTCCACAGAAACCATCCCGCCGGCAGGATCTGCTATAGCTCACTTTTCTGTTGTCATCACACACTCAGCACCGCCGCTCCCTTATACCTCATGGCTCACATCCCTGATACTCCTAACCCCTCAACCCCAGAGGCTGTCATCCTAACTATACTATCATCACCCGCTGATCTCTTCACACTGTCTGTCCTCTACTGGAATATTCGCGGCATCCGCTCCCACATACCGGAGACTCGTCTCCTTATTTCGTGTTCTGAGCTTCAAGTTATGCTGCCTCCAAAAACACTTTCTTATTTACCCCCATATCCTGATTTCGAATTACGATTTTGTTTCCTCTTATTGCCTTGTTTGTCCTCCAGAAAACAACCCGTATGTTTCTCTAAACGTAAATTCTCACTCTACCGAACTCATTGTCTTTAAATTAAGACTCCCTATTTCGCACTTACTGATTTAGTCTTCTTCCTCTAACAGATAAACCTGTTGACATAGGATAAACCAGAGGACTATAGGGTATTCAGAGGGAAGGGTTGATTGACTGATTCAGAGAGAAGGGGATTGAGGTGGAGGTGGAGCTATTTAGTAAACAAACATTTCTACTGTCTTGCATACAGGACTGTCATTGAGTTGCCAAGCACTTTAAATTATTTCTTGGTTAAATGTTCGTCGTACGAGAGACAGATACACATAAAACAGGTACTCAGTGAATGCTTACCTACAAGTAGATATTCCCTGAAGCCTCATTCTGCTTGAACTTGCGTGTTTTCATGAAAAGACGATTTTTAAAGATTGAGTTTTCAAATATTAAATTCTTTTGCCAATATTTTCATCCACTGCAGACAAATAAAAAGATAAGCTACATTTTTTATTAAGAACTGTTTCAGTTGTTGTATTGAAGGGTAATTTTGATATGTCCCGAAAAAGTACAGTGAATTTACGGTAAATGATAGATCATTCAGGCTCAAAGGGCAGAGGATATGAGAGCGCGAGAAACAGGCTTGAGCGTGAGCTTATTAGAAAACTCCCCATTGTACCATACATTATTTTAGATTCTAAGCGACTATAAAATCTTAGGCATCTTTTTTGCGTATTATATTTGTCAAAATATTTTAGTTCATACATCTACTAGTCGTCTCAATCTTGCATCCTTTCTCTTTCTCAAATACTCCAACACTATCCTCCCATTTATCAGGGGATCATCCTCTCACACTCACGGCATATATTCTACACCTGTATATCCTTCTTGTCATCTCATTCTCACCCATTCTTTCCACGTGTCCAAACCGTCTCAGTGTTCTGTGCTTCACCACCACCACCACTCCGCACCCTCACCATTCACCACCCTTCTCCATTACATCACACAATGTGTAACACTTTCCGTATTATCAGGGACACCAATAATAAGGCTACTGCGGAACACCATCTTCAGGCAGCGTAGGCGACTACAGCAAATGGGGAGGGAGGCTGTGAGAACACCACAACAGCTGATAGCGAGGGCTGCCAATTTTCTTCCCCCGAAAGTGTTTGATTTTTTTAAAGGACTTATATCAAATGCCGTCACCAGCAAAAAAGGTAGAAGGGTTTGGGGTACAGGAGAGGAGGTTTGCTCTAGCAGTATATCACCACAGCCCAAAAACTTGGATCTCTTTGTTCAATATTCATGCTTCCTTCAGTTTCAACTTTGCATTCATGGTTAAGAAAAATTGTTTTAAATGTTGGCTGGAGCAAAAAAACTCTTGCAATCTTGAAAAAGAAGGCAGAGGCAATGCCAAAAAAAGAGACTCTCTGTGGCATTGAATTTGATGCAATGAGTATCAAAGAATCTCTTCATTTTGACCTTGCCTCTGATTCAATTATTGGTAGGGAGGATTTTGGTGAGCATGGCAACAGTTTCAAACCAGCAAACCCATGCAATTGTGTTCATCATTAAGGGGTTGGTAAAAAAATGGAAAATGGTTTTAGGATATTTCTTTTATTCGGGAGGGATTAACACTTAGGGAATTATATTAAATGGCCATAAGTAAAGTTCAAGAAACTGGATTTAGAGTAATTTTCACAGTTTGTGACCAGGAAGGGGTGCATCGTTCTCTGTTTCAAACTCTTGACATGACCAAAGAAAATCCTTCTTTTAGAGTCAATGGAGAACGGGTACATTATTTTTATGACTCGCCCCATCTTTTGAAAAGCCTCAGGAACACTATTTTGAGGTATAAAATTAAAGTTGGGAGGAATATCATTTCATGGGACTATATGAAGAACTTTTTTTGGAAAGATCATGAGCAGAAGGTTAGATTTGCACCTATATTAACAAATAAACATATGTGTGAAGAAGGCTTTTAAAAAATGAGGGTGAATCTAGCTGTTCAAGTAATGAGTCGAACTATGGCAGCAGGCATTTACACGCATTCCATTGCAGGCTTGCTGCCCCAGGAAGCTGTCCATACAGCAAAATATGTATATGAGGTGTATAGACTATTTGATTGCTTTAATAGTTCACTTGCTTTTCATTTCAAAAATTTTCGAGGGGGTTTAGTTCAAAATATTGTCATATGAAATTCATTACTAGTATAACAACATATATACAGTCATGGGAAGTGGTCCCACCTCGTGCGATTCCTTAACCTCGAGATTTCCTTCGAGGTTATACTCCACCTCGAACATTCACTGTATAGATGGATGGCTCATTAACTTGGCAGCGCTCAAAGCTCTTTGGCAAGACCTCCAGATCTTTAAAGTAAATTACCTACTTACCCGCAGACTCAATCAGGATTGCCTTGAAATTTTTTTGGCCAAATTGAGGATTAAATTCGGGAACTGTGATCATCCCAGTGTATATAATTTCATGTAGGGTATCGAAATTATCCACTAAAACCGTTCTCTAATCGGGAGAATGGTATGGTGGGATCCCCTTCCCCTGTCACCAGGGGAGGTGAGTAAAATTCCACTATGTATATATTATTGTAGAATTGGGTATACATTAAGATACATTAAATATAGTAATATAATTATGGTGGTGTTAACTAGTACCACAATTAATCAAAGGGTTAACATAATATAAGAGTTGTGAGGAAAAAATATTGGAACTTCCACGTGTAGGAGGAGACATTATTGGAACGCACACGTGTGTAGCTCCCCCCGACCTGAACACAGCCTTCGGTCAAGGCAGTTAGTCACGCTCTTGATTTTACACTGTTAAGGTGTAGTCACGCTCATCATCCTAATATGTGTGAGCCAACATAACCGATCAATCACTTAGTGAAAAAAGGACGTGGTATAACACCATAAGCCATTATCGCGCCCGGGATTAATTCAAGCCTACGGGACTCTGGAAAGTTACCGTCGCCCACCAGTCGCCGCCATTAGACACGTGCACCCCACAACCAGCCACCAGTACCCCACACCGGCCACTTCTACTTCTCGCAAAAAATAATCAAGCCTTCAACCATTCAACCCATCTACCACTGATGAGTTTACCTTAGTTAGTGACTAAATGGGGTAGGCTTTCAGTATAGGTAGTTCTTGGTTTAATTGCAAGGTGAGCTCACATCAAATTAAGTATAATTTCCACATTTTTGGTGCCCCGAGTGAGGATTATCTGCAGGCATGTACAGAGTGGCTATTGTTCGGCACAGTTTATGCCCTCAGCGACTGGCGGTGGAAGGTGTGGAAGTGAAACTTTTCCGGGCACCAGGTGGTCAGGCTGATCAATTTGACACAGACGCACGTCTAAATGAAGTACTCCAGTGGCCTCATGATCTCACAGTTCTCTTTCTGGGGGGTAACGATATAAATGACAATTGTAGCCCCAGAGTCATCATAAATAAGATGAAAAATATAGTTAAGAAAATAGAAGAGAAATGTGGCAGTCAGGTAGGATTGTGTTTAATAGAGACTAGAAAGACCATTCGCTCTCCTAGACATCACCTGCTGAGCCAACTGAGTTACGGTAGGGTCAAGGAGGCTATCAATAGGCCTTTGAAAAGGGAATTGAAAGGATACACAATAGTTCATTTCAACGGACAGCCTTTCGAGGCAGATCTTTCCCGAGATCGGGTGCACTGGACAAGGAGAGGTTGTTATTTTGAAAAAGCCAAGATTATAAATTTCATAAAGCATCAGAAGGAGTAGTGGGATGCTATCCAAGCACTAGGAGGATACTGGTCTGATTAAAGCCATATAACCACCAGTTTCCCCGCCTCCTTGGGAACATCTTTGCCTTGGCCACCTCGACTCGCCCGCTGTGTCACAGACAGCCACGGCACACAGGCCGCATTGGTAAGCTACCATCCGCCAAAATGTTTGCAAAGTTAGTAGTAGTTGCGTTAAATAAAGTGGTGGATGGTCATAGACCTGGCCTCGCGCCTTAGTAGGCCGAGTCAACGGCACATCCACCACTTAGAATTAAAAAAAACATTTAAATAGGGAACCCTAACTCGTAAAAATGTATCCAACTTTTTCTTTTCTTTTTTTTTTTTCATTTCATCCAATTATAATTAATGTATCAATTATATCCATTTATATATCCAATTATATTCAATAATGATCAATTAAATCATGGCGGAAGGGTTTAAAGCATTATCGGATAAATTAGGATGGCTTACACGAATATATAAAAAGTGTGAGGAAGCAGCTGAGAGTATCCCTATTGACTATAATAGTTTAAAGACAGGTCTGCTAATGTTAAACAATAAATGGGATAATATGAAAAGTCTTACTTCCAATCATTAGAAGCTGGGGATAAAAAAATTATTAACTATGAGACCAAGTATGATCAAGAATGTAACAAATACATGGATACGGTATTCAAATATGAGAACTTAGTACGTGATCAGAAACCCACAGCCAAAGCCTCTTTACCCCAACTTAAATTACCAGATTTGTCATTGCCCCATTTTGAAGGGGAAAATTGGTATTCATTCTGGTATAAATTCAAATTGATTGATGATAGGACTGATTTAACAGAGGTGCATAAATTAACTTATTTGTTAGGTCAGTTGAGAGGTCTTGCATATCTGCTGGTAGAAAAAGAAAAGGCCAATTATAATGTGGCACTCAAGATTCTTAGAGATAATATGCAGATAAAGAATTGACAATAAAGAGTCTTTTCTGCAAGTTCATGGATCTACTGAGCCATTCTCACAATCACAGAGAATTGGAAGAGTTCAGAATAACTTTAAATAGTACACTAAGGGCCATTGAAGCTCATAAACCCTTGATAGAGTCAGACTGGATGGTCAGTATCATGATATGGAGAAAATTACCAACCAGGATGCGAGACCGCTTAAATCAGAAATACAATAGTAATTACTTCACGGTCAAACAGATAGAGGAAGGATTATTACATGAGTGCAAACATTTGCAAGGTGTTGAGCAGGAACCCCCCCACAGGGAGATTGAGATAACTAGACCTAAGGGTAATCAGCGTCATCAGCCACCTTTAGAGTTAAAAGATCCTTCATTGGTGGGTAGTTATACTGCTCCTACTAAAGTTACGATGGGAAGAAAACCGGTAGATAAGTTTCAAACTAGACCAAACGGTAAACCACCACTAAGACCTACTCAAAGAACAGGTGCCATTTCTAAATATAGGGTTATTACCAGTGAAGTCAGAAAAAAATGCGCTTTCTGCGAGGAAGAACATCCACCCTCTTTTTGTAATATATACCCATATTGTTCCACTGGGCTTAAAAGGTTAATGGACCTGGGAAACTGCCTAACCTGCCTTAGTAGTAAACATCCAATAAAAGCCTGTCCTATTAGTCTGGGTACTTGTAAGAAGTGTAGAAAATCCATTCATCACATAGCCTTATGTCCTAATGGTGATGTGAGAACAGACCCTACGTCGTTAAAATGTCCGTAACTAATATGAGTAGTTCATCCGCTGTCCCTACGGCAGAATTGAAGGTGAGCCAAAAATGATAGTTCGGCCATTGTGAATACAATGTTTGACAGTGGTGCACACAGATCATTTATTAGTGGAGAGATAGTTAATCTATTACAACTACCTATAATTAGCAAGGTGAACTTAGCCATTTCGGGCTTTCTGGCCAACAAAGAAGCTCAAAATTTTGACATTGTTCGACAGCTAGTCCAATTAGGAAATTATAAATGTAGGGTAGCTGCTGTAGTTAATAACATCGGTCATAGATAACAGTAAAACTGGATGTGACACTCCGCCGCCACGCGCGGTGGACGTTGCAGTACTGGCCCCATAGCTAGTCTGCTGGCCCTTTCACCATTTTCGTTTGCTGATAAATGAATTAGAACCATGCATAAATTAGCGTTAAATATATAAATAAAATCATCAATCGGGTATTTTTCCCGATTGATGAGGTTATTTATTTAGCTAACGCTAATTTATACATGGTGCTAATTCATTTATCAAAAAATTTAATATATAAGTCAATAAATAACATCATCAATCGGGAAAATTACCCGATTGATGATTTCATTTATTTAGTTAACGCTAATTTGTGCATGGTTTTAATTCATTTATCAGAAAACGAAATACATCAATGTAAAGCTAATAAAATTTCGCTTCTATTGATACCCTTCATGATAAAAGTTGACTCGCAAAGATTTAAATAGCGAAGAGTTGAAATAAATATTAAGTTCATGCATATTTCCTCAGTCTTGTAATGGCATTTCTTTAGCGTGTTTTACTGTTTTTTATTTGATAATGTTATAGAACAAACATTTACGAAGATAACAGTTTATCATATATACTGATAAACCAGTCTATATGATAGTCATATGCAGCAAGTGAATGGGCCAGCAGACTGGCCATGGGGCCAGTACTGCAGCGTCCAGCGCGCGTAGTTGCGGAGTGTCACATCCAGTTCTACTGTTATCTATGCATCTTTAAAAATTTAACCGTAAAAGTACTAAAATCTACAGCTGAAATGGTGAAAGAGAAAGGTGTTAGACTAGTTAGAAATATCTTTGTGGATGTTGATGGTCCATACCAATTAATAATAGGCGCTGATTATTTTGGGCGATACCTAAGTAAGGCCATCAAAAAACATAACATTTCTATGTTCACCAGTGCCGGTGGTAATGTTATAATGGGACCTATCCCACAAACCACTCGCCAGCCTGAACAAGAGGAATGCATTCCTAGTCATGCACAACCCCTCTTGGTTGCTATAATTGGAACTTCATTAGTACCCACTCAAATCAACAAGTTATTGAAAGAAGGGAATATCCCCGTGCATATATTATGGGATCTAGAAACTATCGGTATCATACCTGAACAGTTACCTAAAGAGGATCAAAATACTCTAGATCACTATGATCACACTGTCAATTATGTAAATGGTAAATATGAAGTAGGACTACCATGGCAAATAGACGTCATATGTTACCTTCCAATTATCACATAGTTAAGAGCTAATTAAATAGTTCAATAAGAAAACTGAAGAAAAAGATAGAAAGATATTATAGTTTAAGACGCCGAAACTGCGGGGTTATTGAGGCCTGTTTATAAAAGATACCGTAAAAGTAATATTAATAAACAAATTTTAAGATATAATTAAATTATTTGAAAAAGCAAAATATACAAGGGATCAATAGTGTATAAAAAGCAATAACAAAAGAATATTAAAAACAACATCACTAGTTGCGAAGGCCAACCCTCTCAATAAAGGCATGGTCATCATGTCCCGGGGAGAAACACCTCTCTCCCAATGCCACGGAGAGACGGTAGGTCCCGTCCGTCCCCCGACACCGGGACAAAAATTGCTCACGTAGGTCCCCAAGACTAGGACACTCGACCAGCAAGTGCCGCACAGATAAGGGGACCAAGCAATCATCACAGTAAGGAGGGTGGCCACCCTCCATGAGGAATCCATGTGTATATAAAGTGTGACCAATACGCAATCATGCCAAGGCAGTCTCCCATCTCCGGGAGAGACCGCAGTAGCTCCAGTCCTCTATACTTTGGCAGACGGTGCGTAGTTTATTTTCCCCTACATAATTCCATCGTTCCTGCCAACTGGTGTGAACTGATCTATGGCTAGCCGAGCGTAGGTCTGTAGCTGGCACTGCAAAATGAGATAGAGCTGGTCTTCTAGCTGCAGCTTTTGTCAATGCATCAGCTTCCTCATTACCGGCAACAGCTACATGTGCCGGAACCCAACAATAGCTGACCGTCCGGCCTCGCCTCTTGAGCAGATAAAGCCATTCCAGGATGGCATTGACCAGCGGACGGGGAGAGTAAAATTACATTGTTTTGAAGAGCACTCAAGAATCACAAAAATTGAAAAAGAGACACCCGGAAGGGTAAAAAAAAACCAGGGAGACATAAAAATGCACTTATTTCACCCTTTAAAATAGATGAAACATGGGGGCTGACCCCTTGTTAAACGGGGGGAATTTACGCCCCTATCCAACTCCTTTTTCGTTTTGGAACCACAGTAAAGACAGGGACAGAACCCGGGCCCAAACTTATAAAGTTTTTGGGTTTTCGTCCTGGGTTTCGTCCTAACCCTGCGCCCTAAGGTCGGGGAAAGTCTAAGACGCGCTAGACGGCGGCTTAGGACGAAGCGCTGAGCGACTTTTAGCAAGAGTCCAATTGGATTTCAGAAATATCACTATAAGAGTCATCAAAAAAGGTTTATAAAATATAAAAAAAACACAAGTTTAATATTTCTATGATAATTGCTAAAGGACTAAACGAATAATTCATCTATAAGAATTTGTACCAATAGCAACGTTCCGTTCAAAAGAACAAGCATTGACTTTGTCTTCGCTCTATCGACGATAAAAAAAAATTTTTTTAGGACAAGACTTTCACCCTTTGGCCAGCTCTTTAAGCAAAAAAAAATGCCCATGTCTGCGAGGGGAAAATTTCCATGCCGAGAGATCGGCGAAAAATACGTCAAGGACTGCCGGTTTATAATGGACGAGGTTTTCGCGGCTTTTTCAAAGACACCGACTTTTTTTTTCCGGGCCCTAAATAGTTTCTTTTTTAATGGAGTGGGGTTTATAATGGACGAGATTTTCGCGGTCTTTTTCAGAGACACCGATATTTTTTTTGGCCTACAATAGGGTTTGGGAAATATTTGGGGAGCTCCCCCTTCCCGGTTTTTGACTGAAAGAACTACCGCATGTTTGTAGTTTATTGTATTCACATCGAAAGGTTCCAGCATGCGCTCAGCCTTGGTTAACCCACACGGCGCTATAAAATATGAGGGGGCCTAAAACAAATTTAAGTCCTTTTAGGTTAGGTTAGGTTGGGAAATATTTTGGGGTTTAAGGTTAGGTTAGGTTGGTTAGGTACATTTTTTGGTTAAGGTTGGGTTTAATTTAGGTATACTTTGTGGTAAGGTTGGGTTTAGGTTGGGTTTAACTTTGTGGTTTAAGGTTGGGGTATACTTTGTGGTTAAGGTTAGGTTAGGTATACTTGGGGTTAAAGGGTTAAGTAAGGGTTCGGTTAGGATATTGTGGTTTAAGGGTTTGGTTATTTAGGATACTTTGGGGTTTAAAGGGTTAGGTTAGGTTAGGTTATTTTGGGTTTAAGTTAGGTTGGGAAAGGGTTGGTATTTTGGTAAGGTTAGGTTAGGTTGGGTAGTTTTTTACATATAGGGGACTTGATGTTTTTTTGGGGACCCATAAATCACTTATATTTGCTTTCCCCCCCCAAAAAACCCGTATTCCCCCCATTTCCCCCCGGCTTTTGGCTATGGGGGGAAAAAAAAAGATAGGGGGGGAAGGACTTTTCCAAATTTTTTACCTTCCTTGTTCAAATAAAGTTTTTTTTTGCGCAAACTCAAAAAAAAGATAAAAAAAATGTATATTTGTGGTTAAGGTTGGGTTAGGTTTCTTTAAAAAAAAACCATATGTTGTAGGTTTTATTAAAACCCTTTACAGTTAGGTTGGGTTTCTTAAAAAACCTATAAGGTTAGGTTTTAATTTTTTTTTTTTTTTTTTTTTTTTTTTTTTTTTTTTTTTTTTTTTTGCGCAAAATAAAAACATCTCCTTTAGAGAAAGCACCTTTTGAGGCCAAGAAAAAATAGCGGGTCTCTGAAAAACGCCCGGGGGAAACTCCGCCCATTTTTACCGGAGAAGTTTTTTTTTGCGCAACCCCAGTTAAAAACAAAAAAAAAAATTATCACCGAAATTATGGTACCATTTCCATTAAAAAAAACTATCTCCATCAAAAAAAAGCACAAAAAATTTGGGCCGGGGGAAAGTTTTGTCAGAGCTTAATTTTAATGAAACCTAAAAGTTGGGTTTAGAAATTTGTGGTTAAGGTTGGGGGGTAAATTTTAAAAGAACAAAGGCCCCACCCTCTATTTTTTCTTATAGCCAAAAAGCTTGGGGACATGGGGGAAAAAACGGAGTTTTGGGGGGGGAGCACACACAAAAGGGGAAAAATATGGCCCCCCAAAAAAAAACCCCAAACTGGGGATTTTCCCCCTAGTTCAGAACTTTATCGGGGAAATATTACCCGATTAAGTTGTACTGGGGGAATTTTCCCTAGTTTAGTGATTTTTTGGGGGAGTCATATTTCCCTTATGAGTGTGCTCCTTTTTGTGGGGGGGGCACACATAAAGGGAAATTTTCCCCGAAAAGTCCAGAACTAGGAAAATTTTCCCCTAGTTTAAGTTTTTTTTGGGGGGGGGGCCATATTTCCCTTATGTGTGTGCTCCCCCCCCAAAAAACCCAGGTTTCCCCACCAGTCCCCAAGTTTTTGGCCATAAGAAGAAGATGGGGAGTTTGAGCCTCTATTCTAAGATGACAAACTCTACAGCCCAAACTAGCCCCCCTTTCGGCCCTTGTGTGTGCACTAACCTAACTAACGAACCAAACCCTAAGAACTAACCTAACCTAACCTGAATCCCCAAAACCAACTAAAGGCCGTGTAACAGACATTTTTTCCGGCATTTTTTGGTTTTTTGCTACCAAAAGTGCCGTGTGGTGGCAAAATATGCGCGTTGCAGACGGCTTTTGGCCGAGCTCTTTACGGGCATTTTCCGGGCCCCGCAACAAAACTAAAAATAAAACTTTAGGATCGCTAAAATTTTTAAAGGGCCCAGTAGACAAAGTAAGGGGGCACTATTAAAATATAAACAGAGTTTTAAAGACGTAAGTATAAACGTAGAGCCCTTTTTTTTTAAGTTTTTCCCGGGTTTATTTTGGGGTTTCATTAAAACCAAAAAGGGTTTAGGTTAGTTTCTTTAAAAACTATAAGACCCTGACTAATTTCCCCGGCCAAGTTTAAGTGTTTTTTTGATGGAGATACAGTGTTTTAATGGAAAGGGTCCATAAAATCGGTGATTTTTTTTTTTTTTTTTAACTTTGGGCTTGCGCAAAATAAAACTATCTCCTTTAGAAAATGCCCCTTTTTAAAAGCCCGGGGAAAAAAAGTCGGTGTCTAAAAAACCCCCCAAAGTCACGTCCATTATTCCCAAATTGCTGGTTAGGTTGGGTTAGTTTTAGGTTTGTTAAGGTTTGGTTTAGTTATTTTTAAGCTTAGGTAGTTTTGGTTAGGTTATTTTGATTTATTTGGGTTTAAAAAAAAAACTAATTTGATGGGCGCGATGTCCGGGTGGTTGGCACCGCCAACACACCGCCAATCCTGCGGAAATTACGTTGGTTTAGGTCATCTCGAGCCTGACAATTCTAACTTTTCATAGGGATTCTTCATCGGGCTTTTAACCCAATTCTTCCAGGCGCAATTGAATAAAATGCTAAACATATACTACCTAGAATCTAGTTTTCAACCAAAAACTTTAAAGTTAGGTTAGAGTGGGGTTGGTATTAACAGATGATATCAAGAACAAATAAGAAAATATCAAGATACGGCAGTGGAAGAGAAATAGAGTTAAGGAATGGTTCCTTTGGGCTAATAAATCACGACTTATTCCAATTTTTAATTTTTATTATAGTGAGCTATCTAAATCGTTTATTTCACAGATACCATTCTTCATCAACGTTGGTGGGGATGCACTTCAATTGTATCACGAACGATATCAAGGCAGGAGGAACATGACTACCAAAAAAGTGAATAATAAACACATCGTGACTTGTCAGCACTGAGCCGTATTTTTAGTGTTGCTTTTATTACATCTCCACAGTCTGTCACAATATAATCCCTTCCGGTCCAAGCGGTACGCTTGATGTTAGTATCAACAGTTCGTCCAGTACATCTATCCTCACGAAAAGTTATTCAGGAGTGGGTGGAGAACCCATTTTACGTCCTAGGACGAGTCTTAGCCGCCGCCTGCTGCTGGGGAAACCTCAACCCGTCCTACCCAAACCCTCAAATTAGGACGAGCTTAGCGATTTGGGATGCGTTTCGAAATGATTGTAGGGACGCGGCCCCATATTTAAGACTCGAGCGAGTCTAAGACGAATCCTAAATCTTTATAAGTATGGGCCCTGATGTGTGGACTAGTGGTAAAAAAAACAGGGCACGCTCAGCCTGACGAGGTAAAGAGCCTTTTGAGAGCGAAAGGTTTTTACAGGACACTTCTGGGAGAAGCCATGGACCGACTCTAGTAGGTCTATGTTGGCAGATCCATAAAGAAGGGAATGATAGCGTCTCCATAATAGCTTTTAATCGGAAACCAAGGGGCTTTAGTAAGCCTCTTCGCTCAAGGTAAATTTGCGATCCTGAATCACAAGACACAGCACGGCAAGCTATTGAGTCACGGAGGCGTCGGAGGCGATACCAACATCTTAACATGAGGGACTGGCGTTGAAGATCTAATGGGAGGAAACCAGCATCCACCAATAGACTCGGGATGGGAGACGAACTGAATGCCCCGGTTGCCAGACGGACACCAGCATGGTGTACCGAATCCAACATCCGCAGTCGAGTGGGTATGGCAGAGGAATACACTTCACAACCATAGTCAAGCTTCGAAAGGATAAGTGAGCGATGGAGATATAGGAGTGTAGCGCGATCAGCTCCCCAGCTGGTGTGCGAGAGGACTTTCAGTAGACCCATGGTTCGAAGACAGTCAGTCTTGAGAGCACGAAGGTGAGGTACCCAAGTCAGTCTATTGTCAAAAATGAGTCCTAAAAACCGGGCCTCTTCCCTACATGGTATTCTCTTCTCGTAAAGATACAGGTCTGGGTCGGGATGAATCCCACGGGTTCTGCAAAAATGAACCGCTACAGTCTTCGCTGGAGAAAATCGATAGCCACGATTCGTCGTCCATTCACAAACTTTGTCAAAGCAAGTTGAAGTATTCTCTCTGCAACCGACATCCTTGAAGCAACAAAAGAGTGATAAATCATCCACGTATAATGTACTAACAATCCCCTCTGGCAGTACATCAACAGTACCATTGATGGCCACAGCAAACAGAGCTACACTCAAGACGCTGCCTTGGGGGATGCCACCTGGAAGCAGGTGTTCAGAAGACAGTATATTGCCAACTCGAACTCGAAGAAACCGGTTGGTAAGGAAACTCTGGAGGAACACAGGCAAACGACCTCTTAGACCAATTTCATACAGAGACTGCAATATACCGTGTCTCCAAGCTGTGTCGTAAGCCTTCTCAAGGTCGAAAAATATGGTCAAATGGTGTTGTCGAGAGGCAAATGCCCCGCATATGGATGACTCTAAGGAAATAAGCGCTTTCGTAGTGGAGTGATGCTTACGGAATCCACACTAAGAACGGAAGAAAAAGTTTTCCCGTTCCAAAAAACATAGAAGTCCACCATTTAACCTTTTTTCGAACAGCTTACACACACATGAAGTTAGGGATATATGGCGGAAATTCGTCGGTAGTGAGTGGTCCTTCCCAAGCTTAGGGATCGGGATCACCACCGCCACACCGCAGCTACTTGGGAAGGTTCCTTCAATCCATATTCTATTATAGATGCTCAACAAGAAATCTAGAGCATCATCTCTTAGATGACGGAGCATCGCATATGGTACATCATCTTGGCCTGGGGAAGTGTCTGCGCAAACCTTCATGGCTTGACAAAGCTCACGAGGTGTATACAGAACATTGTAGGATTCCCCGCCGCTAGACGAAAAATCTATGTCTCTCTGTTCCTGTCGCCGTCTCTCTCTAGCACTTGGAGACGCAAGGTCTGTCTGCGCCACTGATACAAAATGGGAAGCAAATTCCCCTGCTACAGTCAAGGGATCTGCCATAGGGTCTCCATTAATCGATATAACTAGAGGAGAGGAGGGGATGAACTTCCCCTTCATTTTTCTCACTCTTTGCCAAACCTTTGACACTGGTGTAGATGCACAGATCAAACTTATATAAGCCCTCCAAGAGGAGTGACGAGCCTCCTTCATAACACGACGGATCTCGAGCTTTTGACCTGTCCATTACCTGTCCTGGACATTATGCCCAGTGTTGACAGCGGTTCAGTCGCATCCGACGACTTTCACATTGTCGAGATCCACACTTCGCGCAGCCAAGCATTCAAAGATTACTTTAGAAATCGCCTTGCTTGATCCACTTGACGGCGTCACGTGGCCAAAGTACGATGAACCTGGTTCACAAATAATGCTGATGTGCTCTTCTGTATCTCTGTCCTGGCGGCCATGTCCTGCAGCGTCTCGTACATTCTTCATCGTTATATCTTTTCGACTGTCTAAGTACAATCCAAGCAAGTCTGTCATACTGCTGTCTAGTTTTGTCAGTTATTGACAAGGTCTACTTTTTTCTCGGTGAATTTTACTACGATCAATGACTTTGGAGGTGTCCTTTGGAGACAAAATTCCCATGTCTTGTAGCACAGCTGAGGCAATAACGGCTGCTGCTCAATCTGAGACATTCGTTCTATCGCACGCTTTAGCCAAAGATGGTAATCGTACAGTCATCGTCATTCTTTGTCGTTTACACTTCGGTGTCGATAGATCAGGTTTACAATGTGACTTAGATCGGGTCGTTCTTCGTCACTGTTGTCGGTTTCAACGTCCTTGTCTTCCTTGTTGTAGCTTCCAGAATTAAATTGCTGCTTCCATTGTTCTTGTTGAATGCTGTCTCTTCTCTATTCACTCTCTTTCCTGGATATTTTATTCTGCAGCTTTGTTGTTTCCATCAAATCGATGCCTCTTATAATTATCTTTCTGGCTCCTCTCTTGTCCTCTAGAAACTTTCTTTCTTTGAGTGGTAATTTGTCCGCTCTTTCGCACTTACAGCTCACGACGAAATCTACACATTTGCATTTGCTAATGTCGAAGAGTTTATCTGCGTCTTCTCTGTACTGTTCAAGTTGTTGCTTGTAGTTTTCGTTGCCGTTGTTGCTTGAAGTTTAGTTGCCGTTGTCCTTCCGAGCCTTGTATGGCTTCAAGATCTTCTTGTATTTCTCGTTGTACGGTCTGAGCGTTTCAATCACTCGTCCGTGGTCGTCGGCGGAAGAGACGCTTTTCCTCCCAAACGTTCACATCATGCAAACTTTTTTCTGATACTTCGGCGATACGTAGTGGATATTTGTTGATTCTTCGTTGTCAGCTGTTGTTCTTGTATGATGTAAGCCTTCATAACATCACGTAGGTGGAAGAACATTTGTGGGTATCTCGCGTGGCACGCGCCAAAATCCAAAAAAACAAAACAACCCCAGTGCCAGCCTTCTCCCTCGTAAAGTTGCCATTCTAAGAAACAAACAATATTATTATAAAATTGCATGAGATGACAATAAAATTGGCGATAAAACAGTCTACAGCAGTACTAGCTGTTAATTGTTTACATAAACAATGCATGAAAGACAGCATCTTGGGATGACTCATGATGGGCAAAGCGTATCATATAAAACATGAAATAATGCCCTAATATAAAATCGCTGGTGGTTGAATCAGCATGCATTCAATTTTATCATAATTTCACATGATTGCTTATAAGACCCATTGGCAACTATTCCACACTCAAGTAAATTATAAATCCAAAAATGATATTTTCACTCCACCCTATTGACTAAGCTGAATGTCACTACTGCTGCTGTTTATGATGTTGTTGTTATCATTATTATTGTGTAGACCTACCGAAAGGTGTAAACATGGCTGATAAAGGAGACACGGTGTGAGAAGCGAGTACATTATTCCCACATTTTCACAGCCTCAAGTTTCGCCTTTATTGGGCTTCTTCAGAGGCATACGTATTAGGAATAGGTATTCCTCTGAAAAAGCCCAATAAAAGCGAAACTACTCAGGAAAAAAGTACTCGCTTATCTCACCGTGTCTCTTTTATCATCCGTTTTTACACCTTTCGGTTGGTCTACACAATAATAATGATAACATCAGAAACAGCAGTGACAGCAGTAACAAGAATGGCACCAATAGCAGCAGCGGAAACAACAACAGCAGAAATTGAAGCAGAAGTAGCACCACCACCATCACCAGCACTAATAACAGCAACCGCCATAAC
>JACEEZ010025781.1:72500-77500 GCA_016584305.1 Chionoecetes opilio | reverse complement strand
AGAGCGAGGAGGTAGCGAGTGGTTAGCGTCTCCGACTGGCGTTCTCGGTGACCAGAGTTCGATCCCTGAATGAAACCCAAAACTTTTCCTGCACGGTCCGACGTGCCTAAGAACACCCACCATGCCCTGCCTATCAACTCTACTTCGTTGCGAGTGCATCGGAGACACAGGGGGCGGCATGAACCTCTAATCACGACGATCACTAATAAAAATCCTGCCTGCCGCCACCGGGCGAGGACCAAAACCCTCACACGCCCTCAGTGAACCTCCAGAGCCTACCTACCATCCGAGCCCGGGGTCACCACGGCCTACAGGCGCTATGGCACATAATTTATAAAAAATAAAAAATAAATATATATATATACAGTATATATATATATAGATTATATAGTATATAGAGAGAGGAGATAGAGAGATAGCTTGGGCTCTAAATACATTGAATGTATTACTACTAAATACATGGGATAATGTATTTAAATACTAAATAATTTTGCGAATGTATCTAAAAGACCTAACTTATAAATACATGAATTGTCTTAAATACATTTGTAATCACATTCACATCATCACACACAACATGTTAACGTATTTCAGTAATTCATGATTACACAATATACGTGAATACTTGATAAATTGATAAAGGAGTACTTTCCTATTGCTATATTTCCCTTTTTTAGGGTGGCCTTCTCGCCAGAAGGCCGCCCCTCCAGCTTGGGCGGGTTTAATGGCCAAATTAACTGATAAAGAGAGAGTATTTACATTTTTATATTATGAGTCATTTAAATACAATGGCTCACTTTAAATATTCCATTAAAGTATGTAAATACTGTATTTCCAATTAAGTGAAAACCAATGTATTTACAAATACTGCCCAGCCTCCTGTATACTCTATCTATCTATCTATCTATGTATTTTTTCTATTCTATATATCTATATCTATCTATCTATCTATGTAACTCGTATTTATCTATCTATACTATCCTATATCTACTCCTCATCTAATCTATCTGATCTATCTATCTATCTATCTTATCTATTCTATCTATTCTATCTATCTATCTATCTATCTATCTATCTATCTATCTCTCTACTCTATCTATCCTATGTATGTATGTCATGTGATGTATGTATGTATGTAGGTATGTATGTATGTAATGTATGTATGTATGTATGTATCGTATGTATGTATGTATGTATGTATGTATGCTATGTATGTATGGATGTAATGTCATGTACGTTAATGTACTTTATGCTATCGTATCTATCTATCTATCTATCTATCTAATCTATCTATCTATCTTATAGATATATTATATAATATATTATATAGTATATAATAAATATATATAGGTTATATCTTCTATCTATCTAGCTATCTATCTAATCTATCGGCATCTATCTATCTGTTCTAGCATCTATCTATCTATCTCTATAGTCTATCTATCTATCTACTATCTATCTATCTATCTGTCTATATGATCTATCTATCTGCTCTATCTATCTATCTATCTATATATAATATAATATATAATATATATATATATATATATAATATATATATAGATAATATATATATATTTTCATCCATACATACATACATACATACATACCCTACATACATACATACATACACGGTGTTACCGTGTGAACTCATTCAGAGATTCTTTCAGAACATCCTGCTTTATACGGGTAACCTTCTGCTAGTTATCGCAGTCTATTATTATTATATCATTACTAATTTTTATCATTTTTTATCCCCATCATCATTTATAGCGCAGCCACTAACGATTCCTGGTATTTGTCATATAAATATAGAAATTAATGTGTGTGTGTGGTGTGTGTTGTGGTGTGTGTGTGTGTGGTGTGTGTGTGTGTGTGTGTGTGTGTGTGTGTGGTGTGTTGTGTGTGGTGTGTTCATCTAGTTTTATTCAGCTATTTGTACTTTTACAGTGCCTGACTCGCAACGCTCGATATGGCCCCGTCTCCATATCAACAATTTATTTTATCATTCATCCTTAGTGCTAGTGTTTGACCGAAGCCACCACCCCGGGAGGCGGGTCACATAACCCCCCGGCTAACACCCTACCATTCCACTGCTGGGTGGACAGGGGCTCGGGTTTAAGAATAACCGTGCCACCGGTCTGTCGTCGCTCCGCCCGTGATCGAACCCGGACTTCTCGGTTGTGAGCGAGTCATGTGCTAACCCCATACACTACGTAGTTCCCCATGTGTGGTGTTGTGTGTGTGTTGATGTGTGTGTTTGTGTGTGTGTTTGTGTGTGTGTGGTGTGTGTGTGTGTTGTGTGTGTGTTGTGTGTGTGGGATCACCCATATGGTCTTGTCAATTGCTAGCTTGACTCGTCATCGTCAGTTTGTGCCTCCCGGAATCGCTTGTGAAACTAGTGAGATTATATATGACCGAGCTATGGATAATCCTGCGAAGCCCTCACACAGCAACCACACACCCATCCCTTGCTCAAGGGAGACAGAAACCGCCTGAATGTCTAGCAGTGAAAAAATCCCCGGAACAGGGGCGCCGAGGATCGAACGTCCGACCATAGAATTGGGCGTGACGCTTCTAAATGTTTTATCTAAAACACCACCAAGCAACTCAGTTGGCATCCATTGGTATCACAGGTGTGTGTATTCATCTAGTTGATTTTACAGGCCTCAGCTACCACTCTTATACCCCGTCTCCATATCTACATTTCATTTTGTGCTTCCCTTAGTGCTTACCTTACTGTTGGCCCAACCATGATTTACGGAGACCAGGCACACACCCCGGGCAACACTTTTCCCAGTCCTCAGCGGGTTTCGTGCAGCCACTGTGATATTTTGGTCCCAAAAATTCCGCGGTTACGCTCTGGTTACAGTTAGGCAAAGGTTAATTTTCTAGATCAACTCAGGGTAACTTAGTGTGGCTAATCACAGAGTGGGTATTTTCGAGAGAATCATGTTGTTGAGTTTTCAGAGCTCAAGCCAAAGCGTAGAGCGAAGTGTGTAGCTGAGTGGTTGCACCAAAAGCATGATTATGAAAAGTGCACCAGGCTACACCCAGGTATTCATTCATTGCTGGGTGGACAGGGGCTGCTGTTTGAAGGAGACCCGCCCTCTTTCTTCTGTGCCCCACCGGGGAATTGAACCCGAGACTTTTGGTTGTGAAGAGGTGCTAGCCAATACACATTTAGCATCAATTCGACGATACTCTTTGCAATACCTCACCCCCCGCCAGGGGCCATAGTGTCGTCTCAAAAATATGTGGACAATATAATCTCTCAATAAAACATTTTCTCTAAAATTTTAAACCGGGCAAATTTTTTCTTTTCTTTTTATGTATTTTGGGTAAATATATAAATTTTTTAATTTAAATGATCAGCAGAAAAAAAAATCTCCCCGCAGGACGTGCTGTACCATGACAACCACCCACATGTTTCCTTTTTAAAAATTAGGTTGCCAAGTTGTGTAAATTATTGTCGACATTTTTTTTTTTTTCTCTCTTTTCCTCTCTCTCTCTCCTCTCTCTCTCTCTCTCTCCTCTCTTCTCTCTCTCTCTCTCCTCTCTTTCTCTTATGCTTTTAAAACGGTAGGCTACTTTAAAGAGACTTAAAATCTAAAATAAATGGAATGAAATGAAATAAAAATGAAATGAAAGTAATTAAATTTAAAAATATTTAATATGGTACGAGAGAGAGAGAGAGAGGAGAGAGAGAGGAGAGCGAAAGAGAGAAGAGAGAAGAGAGAGAGAGAGGAGAGAAGAGAGAGAGGGAGAGAGGAGAAGAGAAGAGGGAGAGAGAGAGAGAGAGAGGAGAGAGAGATTTTAAATGCGAAAGGTAAAAAGGGAAAGGGAAAGGGGAGGAGAGAAAGAGGGGGGAAAGGGAAGGGAAGGGGGGGGGAGTGGAGGTAAACGGGGCTCCCTCCCCCTTTTTTTCCCCCTCCTACAAGTTTTATTGAAATTAAAAAACTACTTTTACTACTATCAGGAGAGAGAGAGAGAGAGAGAAGAGAGGGAGAGAGAGAGAGAGAGAGAGGAGAAGGAGATGAGGAGAGAGAAAGGGGAAGAGGGAGAGAGAGTTGGTCCAGTTAACACAAAAAACCAATTCAGCATCGTATCTAATGTTTACGGCGGGCCGGCCCGCCGGACATGCGGACTCTGTGGCTGGCAGCGGGAAAGGCTGCGGAATGTTCCACTAAAAGCCCCACCCTTTAAATGTATCCCAATTTCAATAGTTCCAGACAATGACATGGGTTTTCCCTTTCAGGAGTTGGCTCAAATATCCCTAGTTACATTCTTTGGCATGTCTGTAAGAACTGATTTTTTTAAAAATTTTTAACGGGCCTCCATTTGCTATTTTTTTAAATGCTTTAAAATTTTTTTTGTTTTCCCCAAAAACGATGAAATTGTTTATTAAATTTGAGTAGCTATTATGATATAACAGGATACTAAAAACTTCATTTAAGTACAGCATCAGCGATAAACAAAACAATAAAAATCCAACGATTACTTTAAAGGACCCCCCCATTTTGAGAGACGACACTATGGCCACCCGGCGAGAAGTGAGGTGAATGCAAAGAGTGAACGTCGAATTGGTTGGTGTTGTGTGTGTGGTGTGTGTGGGTGTGTGTGGTTGTGTGGGTTTTTTTTGTTTGGTATCATCTAGTTGTATTTTTGGTTGTATTTTTTCAGGGCCCCGAGAAAAGCTGTATGGCCCCGTCTCCATATCAACATTTTTATCATTCACCCCTTGTGCTTTGGTTTGGGGAAGCCAGCACCAGGGAGGGTCCAAAACCCCCGGGAAACCCGGTACCCATTCATGTGTGTGGACAGGGGCTCGGGTTTTAAGGAAACAGCCCAAGTTTCGCTCCGCCCGGGGGTCGAACCCCGGGGTTTCTCGGGTGAACCGAGGTGTACCCCACATACGGAGTTTCCCCATTTTGTGTGTGGTGTGTGTGAGAGAGAGAGAGAGGAAAAGGGGGACGGAGAGAAGAGAGAGGGGGGAAAAA
>JACEEZ010025781.1:0-62500 GCA_016584305.1 Chionoecetes opilio | reverse complement strand
AAAAAAAACAAAATCATAAAATAAAATAAAAATACAGGTGCTATAAACGTGCTAAAAAGGGTGATTTTGTCACGTGAATGCTCTAACGTAGTTTGTACGTTATTTCGTGTATATAATCTACCTGATATCAGTCACCTGTTTTCACACATAACTCCGATTGGAATTCCGGTGTATAACGGTTTATGTCATATTAACCCTTCACGCACTGTGACGCGATCTCGTCAAAACGGGCCCGTGTACGTCTAGCTTGACGCGAATTGCGTCAAACAAAAAAAAAATCGCCAAAATAAAGTATTATCAGATCGCGCAAACTTTCTGCGTAAAAGATCAGCTAGGCCTATACATAAACTACTTGTCAACACGCTCGTGCGAATGGATTTGAAGTGATAAGGACCCGTGTCTCTGTTCACTCTCAGCAGGCAGCCGTGTTAGCCCCGCCTTCTTAGCCTTCCTTGGCGTCTTCCAACATGTTTAAGTTTTCCTCCATTTTCTCAAATCTACTGGCCTATGAAAAATTATAATGTTAGCGTTGGAATCCTCACAAAAGTCCGCTTTTATTGACATTAAACCTAAACAGTCGAACTCAGAAGTAGCGAGCTACGAAGTGGTGACGTAGTTTTCTTATTTCTCTTTTACTCAATGTTTTTTGAAGTCGTTAAACTCCGCTATTTTATTTGCATTTCTTGTTATTTTGTCTTTCATAAGGCAGAATAATCTCTGCGAAACCAACGATTATATAATAATGCCAGGAAAAAAAATGATCGTGGTTGAAATTGATAACGAACAAACATTCCCGCACTTCAGGCCATTCCGCGGGGCACTCGAGAGCCCCAAAATTGATGTCGCAGTGACGAAAAACCTTAATAAACTTTCGTGCGTGAAAGGGTTAACGTATACTTACGTATCTTTAACAATGTATCACGGATGCATTAGGTATATATAACGTTTTTGAATCCTCTAATATCACGTTACATCTGATCAGAGCTGGGGCACTAAATACTTGAATGTATTTAAGTACTAAATACTAAATACATGGAGAAATTACTTTAAATACTAAATACATTTTATGATGTATTTTAAAATACTAAATACTAAATACATCAACTGTATTTAATACTTTGTAAATACATTCATATACACACAAATTTTAACATGTCCGAAAAAAATGGTTTCTCTTAGATTTGATTTTTCCGTTAGAATTTTCCTTCTCAGGGCCTAAATTTCCTTCAAATAAGGAAATTTCCTTGCAAGTGGAAACACTGGCTCACTGTAACATCAGGTTGCCGATAGTGGGGCTGGTTTATGGCCAATTAACTGATTAAAAATGTTATTTACATTTTTTAATATTATTAGTATTGTAAATACAATGTATTTAAATACTCATATAATTATTTCAATATTTTGTTATTTATTTTGGATTTAGTATATGTTTTGTATTTGTATATATATGTATAGTATATGTATTTTGTATTGTATAAAAAATCAAATACTGTATTGAACTACATAGCAACACACACACACACACACACCACACACACCACACCCACTCTCGTAAGTTTTGATGCTTTATTTTAAGGATTTCAGGAGTGTTTAGTATTTTGTTAGTTTTTTTAAGTGGGAAGATGATGGCTAGGTTTGGTAGCATTTCATAAAAATAAAATAAGTGTGGTGTGTGTATGTGTGTGGTGTGTGTGTGTGTGTGTGTGTTGCGTGTGTGTGTGTGTGTGTGTGTGTGGTGTGTGTGTGTGTGTGTGTGGTTAGTGTGTGTTCTGTAGTTGTGACCATATGATGACATACAGGAAACGAGAATACTGCATAAGGTCTATTGTCCCGTCTCCGAAACTACAATTATCTAGCTTGACTTTAAGTCTACTCCATGAATGTGTGTATTCAGAGCTGGGCACTAAAATACATGAATGTCTTTAATACTAAATACTCCAATACATCAACTGTTCTTTAAATACATTTTAAATACACACAAAATATTAACATCTCCGAAAAAAAATGGATTTCCTTAGGATTTCTTAGAAATGTTCATTCTCAGGCTAAATTTCCTTAAAAGAAGGACATTTCCTTGCAAATGAGACACTGTTCACTGTAACATCAGTTGCCGGTAGTTTGGTGCGGGTTTTATGACCAAATTAACTGTGACAACGTATTTACATTTTATAATTCTGAGTATTTAAATACAATGTAAATTCAAACAATACCATAAAGTATTTAAAATACTGTCTTTAAATACAACCTGACAACCAATGTATTATAAATACATTTCTAAATACACAACTGTATTTAAATACGTATTTAAATATAATGTATTTAAATACTGCCCGCTCTGATCATATGTTATAAGTCCGTAATTTGAAACGTAAACCACTACGTAACTATATTAGTAGAAGAAACACGTATTTCTGTAACGTCTTACTTTACGTGTGAAAACGTATTGTAGCGCGTAACCAAAAAACACTACCTAAATACAAATACACAATTCATATTAACGTAATACTTAACGTAATCTGGACTTTAAACATATGTATCCACGATTCATTAGGTAGATATACGTTTTGAATCCTCTATATCACGTTACATCATGATGTTATAAGATACGTAATTGAAACGTAAAACAACTACGTAATTATTAGTAGAAGAAAACGTATTACATACGTCTTAATTACGATCATCAAACGTATCGTAGCGACGTACCAAACACTACCTAAATCCAACATAGACAATTCAAGATGCAACGTATGATTTACGTCTTGCATATATTACGATTTTCCTAACGTCCCCAAACGCTACCTGTCCCAAAACGTTAGGTTTACGTAGTGTGTTTGCTGGAAGCTCCCCGTATCTCCGAAGCTACGGGCACTGCCCGTTGTACCTGCGGTACAGGAGATAAAAGCCCAAGTCCGGCGCCTTCAGGTAAAGGTGGCCGGGTTCTTTGGCATGCCACGACCATCGACGATTGGAAGAAACCATAGCGGGGTTGGGGGTGGGGTGCGCGAAAACAGGAGCTACGTATATCAACCACCCCCCGTTGAGCCTCCGCGCACGCAATTTCCTTTCCCCCCCCCTTCCCCGCTTCGGAGTAGCGGAGCGGCGGCGTCCGAGCTTAACATATATAGATATAATAGATATAATAAATATATATATATATATATATATATATGATATATATATTTATATATATTATACACATATATATATATGAATAGACACATATATCTAGATATATATACATATACCTATATCTAATATATATAATATATATATATATATATACTATATATATATATCTATATATGTTCTATATATAATTATTCTCTATAAGTCTACCTAATATATATTTATATATATACGTTATATATATATATATTATATATATATAGATATCTATATATATATATCTATATATATACATATCTATATCGATACTCTACTCTATTTCTATATATATAGTTATCTCTCTATCTATATCTCTATATACATTTTCCCATTATCTCAATTCTAATATCTACATATCTCTCATATATATATATATATATATATAAGATCTATGATCTATATATATATTTATTTCTACTATTTAGGTTATATATTTACTCAATATATATCATATGAATATCTATATTTATAGAAGCTATTATATTATATATATATATCATATAGAATATATAGATCGATATGATCACCGCTCTTAGCTCTTTAGCTTTATCTACTTTATCGTTTCTCTTTTATTATTTATATACTATATATTTGTTCTCATGTTTATATTAAAATCTCTATTTACTAAATATATCTTTAGCTACAGCCCTATTCACTAAATCTATCTTCCTCTCTCTCTCCACTCTCTCACTCTACTCTCTATCTATCTCTATAGATATCTCTATATATCTCTATCTATATATTACTATCTATATAGATATCTATATATCTATCTATCGTATCTACTCTATATCTCTCTCTCTACATCCTTTATTTCAGATAAATCTATCTTTAATAATATATATTTCTCATATGATCCTATATTCTCTACTCCTCGCTCTATAATTTATATATATAGATATACTCTCTATAGTCTAATACATATATATCTCTATATCTCTATATCTCTATCTACTATATTCTCTCTCTCTTATATCTCTATTATACCTCTCTATAATCTCTCTATACATCTCTCTTTCTCTATCTCTCTATCCTCTAATATCTCCATATTTCTATCTCTAACTCGATATCTACTCTATCTATATAGTCTTCTATCAGATCTCACTCTCTCATTATAGTACATCTCTCTCTTGTCTTCTATCTCTATAGCTCTCTCTCTATATATATATCTATATATCTCTATACTATATATCTTTCTATCTCTGTATCTATTTATAATTTTTTGTATATCCCTCTTTTCTCTTTATATTTCTCTATCTATCTCTATATATATTCTCTAGCTCGTCTATATACTCTCATATCTCTCTATCATTATATATATATATATATATATATCTATATATATTTTTTTTTATCATATTCATTTATATATATATATGATATATATATATATATACTATCTCTATATATCTCTATATATACTATATGTTCATATTATATTTCTATATGTTTTTTATTTTATATATATCATTTATATATTATATTATATATATATATATATATATAATATATATATATATATATATATTATATATATATATAGATATATGATATATTCTAATATATTTATGTATATATATTTTATATTTATATATATATTTATTATATATATATTTTTATATATTGATATTTTTCAGGGTGGCAATGACACTCGTCATTCTTGGGGTTCTTTATATTCTTACGCGTGCAACGTTTCGCCAAGTCACTTGGCATCGTCAGGCTAAAATAATTTATAAATTAATATACTGAAAATTGTTAAAAGTGAACATCTAAAAAATTTAAAGCAAAAAAATAATCCTATAATATCTAAAAAGCTAAACACACAATTTATACTTAGGCAAATTGTCCGTAGGCAAACTAAGGCAAACTAAATTTGGTCCTCCGCTCGAAAAAGTATTCGCTCGAATCGTCCTCCGCTCGAAAAAGTGTTCGCTCTAATCGTCCTCCGCTCGAAAAAGTATTCGCTCGAATCGTCCTCCGCTCGAAAAAGTATTCGCTCGAATCGTCCTCCGCCCGAAAAAATATTCGCTCGAATCGTCCTCCGCTCGAAAAAGTATTCGCTCTAATCGTCCTCCGCTCGAAAAAGTATTCGCTCTAATCGTCCTCCGCTCGAAAAAGTATTCGCTCGAATCATCCTCCGCCCGAAAAAGTATTCGCTCTAATCGTCCTCCGCCCGAAAAAGTATTCGCTCTAATCGTCCTCCGCCCGGAAAAGTATTCGCTCTAATCGTCCTCCGCCCGAAAAAGTATTCGCTCTAATCGTCCTCCGCTCGAAAAAGTATTCGCTCTAATCGTCCTCCGCCCGAAAAAGTATTCGCTCTAATCGTCCTCCGCCCGAAAAAGCATTCGCTCTAATCGTCCTCCGCTCGAAAAAGTATTCGCTCTAATCGTCCTCCGCTCGAAAAAGTATTCGCTCTAATCGTCCTCCGCTCGAAAAAGTATTCGCTCTAATCGTCCTCCACTCGAAAAAGTATTCGCTCGAATCGTCCTCCGCTCGAAAAAGTATTCGCTCTAATCGTCCTCCGCTCGAAAAAGTATTCGCTCTAATCGTCCTCCGCTCGAAAAAGTATTCGCTCGAATCGTCCTCCGCTCGAAAAAGTATTCGCTCTAATCGTCCTCCGCTCGAAAAGTATTCGCTCTATCGTCCTCCGCCCGAAAAAGTATTCGCTCGAATCGTCCTCCGCTCGAAAAAGTATTCGCTCTAATCGTCCTCCGCCCGAAAAAGTATTCGCTCTAATCGTCCTCCGCTCGAAAAAGTATTCGCTCGAATCGTCCTCCGCCCGAAAAAGTATTCGCTCGAATCGTCCTCCGCCCGAAAAAGTATTCGCTCGAATCGTCCTCCGCCCGAAAAAGTATTCGCTCGAATCGTCCTCCGCCCGAAAAAGTATTCGCTCGAATCGTCCTCCGCTCGAAAAAGTATTCGCTCGAATCGTCCTCCGCCCGAAAAAGTATTCGCTCGAATCGTCCTCAGCCCGAAAAAGTATTCGCTCGAATCGTCCTCCGCCCGAAAAAGTATTCGCTCGAATCATCCTCCACCCGAAAAAGTATTCGCTCGAATCGTCCTCCGCCCGAAAAAGTATTCGCTCGAATCGTCCTCCGCTCGAAAAAGTATTCGCTCGAATCGTCCTCCGTCCGAAAAAGTATTCGCTCGAATCGTCCTCCGCTCGAAAAAGTATTCGCTCTAATCGTCCTCCGCTCGAAAAAGTATTCGCTCTCTCTCTCTGTCTCTCTCTCTCTCTCTCTCTCTCTCGTCTCTCTCCTCTCTCTCTCCTCTCCTCTCTTCTCTCTCTCCTCGTCTCTCTCTCTCTCTCTCTCTCTCTGACATTATTTTATTGATAAACTTGCGGTCAAGTCGGCTTGAGAAGGGAACACTTGATGACGGTTTGTCCGGTTTGTCCTAGGGGACAAGTTGGACAAGGGACAAGATGACTTCATTACGGTATGACCTGATACCCAATTGACTTGTGTTTTTATGACTTGGGACGCAAATGTCTTGTGGGTCAAATGACTTCATTCACAATTGCCTCAGTACCATTTGACCTGCACCCCCACTGGTTTCAAACACAATAGCTTATTATAGTCTAATTGCAAGTCAATAGGATGGAAATTGTGTCCAAACAGTAATGAACTGTTCTCTGTGAGCCGCGTCACTCAGAGCACTGTCCACCGCACTGACAAAGAGCTGTACACTTAAGAGCCGCCTTCTGGCATTTGCAGCGTCCTCTGCAGCCGTTCTTGCAGCCAAATCGCTAGAGTTCCCTGCAAGCTTCTGATGCTTCTGGTAGGGTCGTCCAGGTTATACTCCATCCACCACCAGGCTTCTTGTTCCAGCCCCATTCACTTGGTGACGGAAGCTCTGGAGCAGGGGTCATCATTTGGGCCCAACAGTGACCAGCCTGGTAGACAGCTCTCTTGGTGTGTTGGATGAGTGCAGCCTGTGTAGGAGGCAGACCATCAATAGCTCTGCCTTTCTTGCTGAACAGCTGTTTCCTTGCCTGGTTCACACCCTCCTCTGTGCTGGTGCGATCGTACAGCAGGACCACAAATCGCTCCAGTGGTTGCATCCACTCGCCAATGGCACGTGGGTCATTGTTGAAGAGCTTGACTGTGCCTTGATGTTTGGCCCATTCAACACCATAGCAACTAACGCTAACAGAGACACTGGAACAGAATCTTCCTGGCTGTTGGGTTCAAAGGAACCACCAAACTGGTTTTTCATCTTGAACATGTCTCTCCTCACTATGTTCGCAGCCCTGGCAAGATGAACAGCATCACCATCAGCATCATGCTCACATGCTTTCCTCAGTGCTTGTCGAACATCTTCGTGTGAAATGAGGACTACATCTCGGCCATGCTTGTGAGCTTCCATGTCTGGAAAGTAGGCCAGTACTCTCTTTTTGAGGTCAGTGGAGTGGACGCGTCATGCAACATCAGTTCCAAGTTGTTCTAGCCTTGTTGTGTACAGATCGACCAGGTCGCTGAGTTTGAAGATGGGTGCAACTAGACTGTCCATGCGAGTATCTTCAATATAAGATACCAGCTCAGCAAATGCAAGGCCATGATTCATTTTGTCCACACCAGACTCTTCATATGTTTTTGTTTCTCTAGCTCTGTTGTACAAAGAGAGCAAGCATGGCAGATGGTACCGGGCTTCTTGTGCAATCAAGTCTCCTGCAATCAGTTTGGCCAGTAGGGATTTGTCCTGCAATTTCATTGCAGTCTTCCTGACATTGATATCAAGCCCAAATGTTGATGCTTTTCGAGTCAAAGACTCCCCATCTGGGGCAGGTTTGTCACAGAAGAAGCATGTTTCGGCGGAAGCACTTTTCTTACCAGCACTCTTGCGGGTGAACTTCTTTGAGCTATCAGCAGAGTCATCAGCAGCATCTTCTGGGGGTTTCTTACGCTTCTCTGCACGCTGTAGTTTTGTTCTGTTGTAGAGGAGCCTACATGAGTCGTGCCACTTGGCCTTGTGCCGCTGTAGTGTTTCTTCAATGCCAGTCCCAACATCAAGCCTTGAAAGATTGATTGATGTGGGCAAACAGCCAATACTGTCAAAACCTACAAGAAGCTCAGAAATTGTCTTGTACCCTGCTCCCTGTGTGGCACGTGTAGACTCGGCTGGACAGTGAAGCACCTCTGACGTGTCTTCCTGACAAAGAACGCACTTGCTCCAGTCAGTTTCTAGACCCTGTGTTGATGCCATCGTCGACACTCCAGGCTTCGGTGACGTGACTGGCATCATGCGGGACAAGGAAATTACTGAAAATATTCGCAATTTTTTCACAACTCGTGGTAAAAACGGTATAAGTCACATTGATGGTGTTGGCTTTGTGGCCAATTCTTCCCAGTCAAGACTCACCACAACGCAGAGGTACATCTTTGACCAAATTTTGTCCCTTTTCGGCAAGGATGTTGCTGACAATATATTCCTTTTCCTCACCTTTGGCGACGGCAAAAAGCCACAAGTTCTAAGTGCAATAAAGGAAGCCAAAATACCTTATAAGAAGCACTTCAAGTTTAATAATTCAGCACTATATGCTTTCCAGAATGAGGGGTGCGGCAGTAAAGACAGTGATAGTGATGAAGAAGGAGATGAAAGCTTTGACTCTATGTTCTGGAAAATGGGAGTCAAGAGCTTCAAACAATTTCTAGAGCCGCTTCGGCTTGCGGAGAGCAGGAGTCTCATTCTTACTCAGGATGTTCTCAACGAGAGGAATAGACTTCAGACCTATATTGTAGGCATACAGAGAGATATAAGGCAAGGACTTGGTACATTAGAGAGGCTGAAGAAAGAAAAGGAAATGTTGCAGTCGCATCATGCTGATATAGAGAGAAACAAAAATTTCGAGTATGAAGTTGAAGAGAAGATATTTGTTTTAGTCCCTATTCCCATTGGTCAGCATGTAACAAACTGTCTACATTGTAACCGTACATGCCATGAAGACTGCAATCTCTCAAGACAATATGAAGAGGGGATGCTGGGCCATGGCTGATGATAACTGCCGCATTTGCACAAACAAATGCATCTGGTCTGTACACAGAAACATTCCATATAAGTATGAGTTAGAAATGAAAAAGACTAAGAAGACATTAAATGAGCTGCGTCAGCGCTACGAAGAAGCCACCCAGAGAAAGCTTACTGCAGTAAATCTCATTGAGGAAGTTTGCATAGAGTTTGAAGCTTTAAAGTTTAAGGTTTTAGGGATGACAAACTATGTGCGGACGTCTCTCCAGAGACTTCAAGAGATAGCTCTCAGACCTAACCCCATGACCACAGTACAATACTTGGACGTTCTTATCGAGGCGGAGAAGAGTCAGGCAGACCCAGGATGGCAGGCCAGACTGGAACAGCTCGAAACTGTCAAGAAAGAGGCAGAAAACATGGAAATGATAGCTGACCAAGGCTTTGATCCGTTTAAGAAGTATGAAGAAAACAGGAGCTGAAGATAAAAAACTCGAAGAGTGGGACCTGGGGTAAGGTCTTTGGCTACTTCAAGAAATAACAGTAAAATCTGAAAGAAGAGTTCGAAATGTTGTCAAACTATTCGATCTGCAGAAGCAACAGGACTCCAGGATCAGGAGGAGGTGTTCCACGGTCATGGCGGACCAGTGGCTGATTTAGGGGGGGGGCGAGTAGGCCATGGCCTAGGCCCCGCGCCTATGAGGGCCCTACGCCCTCACATATAATGTATGATTCCACTATAAATAATGCAATTGATTAGTGATAATTACAGGTCCAGTTGAAAGGTTTTTGCAGTTTATACCCATGCTAAGCCACACTGGCAGAGATATTGCTACAACTGTTCTTGATTTTCTTAAAGAGAAGAACATTCCAGTTATCGACTGCAGAGGACACTCCTATGACAATGCCAGCAGCATGTCTGGTAAATATCAGGGGACCCAACAGATAATCAAGAATGAGTGTACTGAAGCTGAGTACATGCCATGTATGGCTCATTCCTTAAACTTGGTGGGTAAGTGTGCTGCAGAAAGCTGTCGTGCTGCAGTGTCATTGTTTGCTCTGATACAAAATATGTACACCTTTCTTGTTGCATCTACTTATCCTTGGAGTATAACCTTGAGTACTAGAGACCAGGCTTGGAGTATTTGTAATTGTAATTTAATTTAAATGTAATTAATTACACATTTTTGGGGTAATTGAAATTGTATATTTTAATTTACAAGTAATTGTAATTGTAATTGTAATTGGCTGTTTAGAAGCACAACAATTACAATTACTGCATACAAAATTACAAATATTACGTTGATATACTGAAATGAGAAAAAAAAAAGAAAAAAAAAGGCTATAACATCTCTTAGCACCGTATCAAAAGCCTTCTCCATGAGCATAGGCGCATGAGCCGGGGGGACAAAAATGTTCGGGCAGAGTAGCCACAATAGCAGAGCTATTCAAGTGGCGGCCCATGAGCCAAATCCGGCCCTTGCTTGAGTGGTTTTTTATTGGCCTTTTGACAGACGCAGAAGAATTTAAATATATTAATTAATTTTGTTCATTTATCTAAGTATTAACCAAGTTCTACTTATAATTTTCCTTAAAAAGGACAGCTTAAACTGTCCTTTTATGTTATGAACCATACGTGTCCAGTACCGGTATACTATGCGTCGCAGTAACAGACAATACCCCACGCCTCGCTACCTAGTTTGCTCCTGAGTTATTATTTATGTATATATATATATATATATATATATATATATATATATATATATATATATATATATATATATATATATATATATATATATATATGTATATATATATATATATATTACGGTGTCCCAGCCTCACATGGGGGATTTTTTTTCGCAAGAATCAAATCGCACACTCCTTTATATAATTACACATCAAGATTTCAATCCAATAGATCAAAATTTCATTGACTTGTTTGGAGGGGAACATCGACCTCATGTTTCAACGACCTTGTTTATTTGACCCTATATGAATACCACTGATTATATCTAAGAACATCTCCCACTGTCGGGACTTGAGATAGCATTTCCAGGGGTTCATTTCGCACCACTCCCACCAACCACACAGTCTCCTGCTGTCTTGTATCCATAACCTCAAAAAAATAAATTATACAAATAGTATAAGGTAGCGAGTAGCCGTTCAGCAATAGTAACACATGGTTTGAGGGGACCCTTAAAATTGAAGAATACGAATGAAATTAACATTGCTGGCATGTTTTCAGGAGTGGAACAAATTAGGAGTGTGTGCATGACAAACTTTGGGAACTGAAAAAATTGGGACACCCTAATATATATATATATATATATACATATATATATATATATATATATATATATAATATATATATATACATTATATATATAATATATATATATATATATATATATATATAATTAAATATATATATAATATATATAATTATATAATATATATATATATATATATATATATATATATATATATATATATATATATATATATATATATATATATATATATATATATATATATATATATATATATATATATATATATATATATATATATATATATATATATATATATATATTATATATATATATATATATATATATATATATATATATATATATATATATATATATATATATTAGGGTACGCCGTAGGTCCAATGCAAAGTGAAATATAGATGATTTCGAATTTGGCAGGGTGTTTTCTTATGTCAAATTGAATTTTAAGGGTGGTTTGTCCGCTTCAACTTTTTGGTTTGAGCACTTCTTGCTATGCAAAAAGGGACTTTTATATTTATATGCAAAACATAGCTTAAAGTGCGATTTTGCATAGTAAAAATTGCTCAAATGCAAAAATGGAATAAGATAAAATCGTCTTAGAATTCCATTGTACATGTAGGTGAAGAGTAGAAGAGTAGTTGTAAAAGAGTAGGTGGTCAAAATGGCTAAAAAAGTTAAACTACTACTGCAAACTGGCACAGTGACGGGTGAGCATTGCTCCTATACAGGAGACTTTTTCTCGGGAGAGCTATCAGAGGCTCCACCCGTCACGGCACCAGTTTGAAACAGTTTAACTTTCTTAGCCATTTTGACCAACTACTCTTTTCCTTATTGGTACGTGCTACATACCACAGGAAGCGGAAAAGTATAAGGATTTTGAAACAGTTCTTGAAAATTGAATGCGACCAAAACTTATGGAGTTACAGCGAGTTGAAGCAAAATAAGCAAGAAAAAATGTTTATGCACTCTTTTACTTTCCTTCAATTATCTTAATATTAGTGTAGTCTTAGTGTAATTTTTTTATGCTCATGATATGCAGCAATGTATTATGAACACGATGGTAGGCTCAGCTTTTATAAATATCATCTGGTAGCTTGGTAATATCGGGTAGGAGTACAACATTTCAATGCACTGAAAACCTAAAAGTCCGCCTACTCTTGTGATAGTCAGTCATGACTTTATTTTTTACCCTATTGAGTTATGAATGGCGTGTTGTTGTTGAACAATCACTGCCTGGTTCACTGATGCAAACAAAATAGGCCTATCTTGTGTAAGAGGTGAGTAAAGTCAAGAAATATGAATATTTTTCTGAGGCGACGCAAGGGTTTTGGGTTGAGGCAAGGCAAGTACCACCACCATTGCCACCCAGCCCGAGTCTATCAGCCAATCAGCGACGTCCTTACAAACTCAGCTAGGCATCGAGCAGCTCCCAGCCCAGGAATCCAGCTTAAGTGAATAGACTATACTACCACCACCACCACTTCTACTACTCTCTTACTATACTACTACTACATATCTACCACTACTACTACTACTACACCACCACCACCACACATACTACTATACTACTACTACTACTACTACTACTACTACCACCACTACACTACGACTACTACTACTACTACTACACCACCACCACCTACACTACTACTACTACTACTACTACCACTACTACTACTACTACTACTACTACTACTACTACACCACTACGACTACGACTACTACTACTACTACTACTACCACCACCACCACCACTACTACTACTACTACTACTACTACTACCACTACTACTACTACTACCACCACCACCACTACTACTACTACTACTACTACTACTACTACTACTACTACTACTACTACTACTACTACTACTACTATTTCTTCCAAAAAAAAACCACATACACACACCTGCTATCTAGATTAAAACATGACCAATACATGTTTTTTTTCTAGTTTTTTTTTTACATGCCTATTCTTTTTTTCCTTTCATACTTTCTTTCTTTCTTTCTTTTTTTCTTTATTTTTATATTTTTACTTCGTTATTTTTTTTTTTTTATATAATTTTTTTTCTTCTCGAAGATCAGATAAAAAAATTGTCAAAGAATTTCGGGTAAAAATATGAAAGAGAGAGAGAGAGAGAGAGAGAGAGAGAGAGAGAGAGAGAGAGAGAGAGAGAGAGAGAGAGAGAGAGAGGAGAGAGAGAGAGAGAGAGAGAGAGAGAGAGAGAGAGAGGAGAGAGAAGCGAGAGCGAGGAGAGCGAGAGCGAGCGAGAGCGAGAGCGAGAGCGAGAGCAGAGCGAGAGCAGAGGAGAGCGAGAGCGAGAGAGAGAGAGAAGAGAGAGAGAGAGAGAGAGAGAGAGAGAGAGAGAGAGAGAGAGAGAGAGAGAGAGAGAGAGAGAGGCAATGATTAAGGGCATATACGTGTCTCAAACGTGACTAATTCATTTTGAAAATTCGAAAATTTTGAAAATTCGAATTATGAAAAAAAACATTCATAAAGGTTACCTTCATTTTTTAATAGCTTTCCAAAGGTATGCATTGCTTTTCTGTAACACGAATAGAAACCGAAATGCGTAGCTTTTTCTGGAAAAAATTTCACCCCCTAACCCTCACTGAATTGATCTGTCTGTAGTAAAGTGTTCTCGTTCGGCGCAATTATAGTTCAGGATCTCATTAGTTAATGGTGCATTATTATAGTTATTTTTTGTTAATGGTGTATTATTATAGTTCAGGATCTCATTAGTTAATGGTGCATTATTATAGTTATTTTTTATTGTAAGGCTTCAAAAAAACAAATGTGTAATGTTCAACTGTGAAATGTTCATTTGGCTAATTATATCAATAAATTGAATTTTGTTTAAAAGGTACATTTATTTTAACGCTTTGATTGCCCATTGATTTGAAGGCCCCGTAAGGTCACCGGGCCTAGGGCCCCGCACAAGCTAAATCCGCCCCTGAACTTGGGAATGATACACATTACACGCGCTCGTCAGATTTTTGGCAGTGGCATCAAAATTGACCTGTAAAGCCTATATTCGAACTAGGGAAAGTTTTTGGTCACATCTTGTTCTCATGAAAAAATTGAAAGGACACCATGAACGATTTTCGAGTAATGGTGATGACAAAAAAAACTATCAAACGAACTAACAAACAAATAAACTGGACAAACACAACTTGACAACAATACCACTCCGCTAACACGAGTGGTAATAATAATAATAATAATAATAATAATAATAATAATAATAATAATAATAATAATAATAATAATAATAATAATAATAATAATAATAATAATAATAATAATAATGAAATCTAAAGAAAAAGAAGAGGACGAAGAAGTAGAAGAACAACATGAAGTATGAGGCGAGTAAAATAATGCACCGTATTGCTAAAAGACCAGCAAAGCAACAGAGCTGAGGAACCAAAGGCGGCGAGACAAGTGACAACCCTGCTGGCCGCGCATTTCCCTCGGCCACGGGACATCACAGACGTTATTGTCAAAGTCTAAATAGAGTTATTATTTTTAGATTTTGGTTACTGTATCCGCCACGCTCATACTTACGTACGTACGTACGCACTACATCCGGACCGACGCATTAGCTCACGTGAAGCTGAAGCTACACAACGGATGACACTTATCAATGATATTGTATAGGTCATCCATCCTACGACGACAGGAATTACTTCAAAGGAAGATCACACACACACACACAAGCACACACTGTATATGTGTGTGTGTGTGTGTGTGTGTGTGTGCATATCAGTTAACTATCTAATAGTCATTGAGTTGATGAAGAAACAAACACATCATAATCCAAACAGACAAGCATAAAGTACCTCTACAAAGATAACAGGAAATGTGTTGATACAACTTGAGGTTTGGTGTTTGTTGAAGCATTACCGCGTCAAATCGCACTCTGGTAGGGAGTGACAGGTGGCTCCGAGCAGTCGTAGCTCTCCAGTCTCGAGACAGTGACAGAACGCTTTGAGCATCACTCGTAGGGGCGCTACGAGACTCACCGTGCAAGGTACAGTACCACTTCCAGTCTCGTTACCGCCTTCGAGAGTCCAGGCCCAGGTTTCCTTAGTATAGGATGCGCTCATGCCAACATAAACGCAGATTTTTGTTGGGAAGGTGGCTAACTTAAATGAAGATTTGGAAAGCGTTTGGTGGCGTTAACAACAGCAATTTTAGAGACAACGAATGTATGTAATTTAAGATCGTGCGTAGAAAGAAATGCGTGAAAGAGTCTGAGTCGACCTTGCACCATTACAAACGCTTTAATAAATACATGTCAATTCAAAACCATTCATATTTTTCGTATACGTATCATAATTCAAGTATACTATAGGCTATGCTCTATAGTCTATACTCTAGCTGATAATTGTGTAAGCGGCTGGCACTCTGGTTCATGGTATACTAATAAAATTATGACCAATAGCAATTGAGTCGAAGCCTTACAAATACAGCCCATGATGCTTCGACAACCGCTCAGACCCAGGAAAGGGACTGGACGAAGGGTTGCAAGACGCCAGACGCGCCGGAGCCACCCAGCATGGCGCAGCACGCGGACCAGGTGGCCTTGCTGTGCGATGCCAGTGAGGAATCCGGCGGAACACCTACACGTGGGCGAGACTTTGTTCCCTTGGCGGCACTGACTGTGGTCTTCGTCGGCCTGCTGGGACTGATGGTCCTTGTTTCCCCCGGAAGAGAACATTTGGTGAGTAATTCGCGACAGTAATGCCCTTCAAGAGGAGACTGATTTCACGATGTTTTTGATATATCGGTATTGTATGAAACATCAACAATAATTATTATTGTATCAAAAAGTGTGCATAGCATTAATGTGAGTGAACAGTATTAATACAAATGAAACCATCGAGACACTAATTATCGTTAGACTATTGATGTTGATAGTAACCTGTCCTCCTGAACGTAACATACATAAATACCGCCAGGTTACCCTATTAGATTAGCACATTTCAGGGTGATAAACATTTGAGATGACTTTGAACTCTTAATCGATGTAATAGGTAAATTTCTAGTGTTTGCCCATAATCTTCCACAGGTCCCCAAACAAGTTTGGGGACCTGTGGGAATGTGGGGTTTTCTGGTGGGGAACAAATTATGCGTCAGAAACACGTAATTTAAGAGTTGTGTAGGGTGGGTAAAATTCCCTAGATCTAGGGTAATTTCCTTATGTCTAGAGAAATTTGCCTAGCCAAAATTAACCTAATCTAGCGAGGGCTTGACCCACCGATAACCTAACCTAACCAAATTTAACCTAACCTAACCAAATGTAACCTAACCTAACCAAATGTAACCTAACCTAAGCAAATCTAACCTAGCCTTAGCCAAATCTAATCTAACCTACCCAAATATAACCTATAACTATCTAACTCCTAACCTAATCAAATCTAACCTAACCTCCTAGCGGGGGGTTGGGGGGGTTCTTGACACTTCGGTCATCGTTCTGTAAGGATCGTCAGGTTCACACGTCTTTGGACTCAGAAGAAATCCAATTAATTTTCCCTAGATCTAGGGAATATTTTCAACACCCCTAACTCAAAAACTATGTGGTTGCGACGCATATTTTGTACCCCAGCCAAATATCCCGCATTCCCCCAGGTCCCCAAGCTTGTTTTGTGGGAGAGGGGGAGTATGGGCAAACACTAGAATAATACCGATGTAATATCTATACTTTCATCACAGGGAATGTCAGAGCGAGAGACTTTACAACCCGTGGAGATCATCGATACTCATGCTGTGTTCGTGGCTGGCGACTCTTCCAGCCTGCCGGGGGTGAAGCAGGCCGCCTTGACACGCCTGGTAGCTCCCCCCGACCCCAAGGTAGGCCTGAACATGAACGGTGAGCAAGGCGACGGAAGGCCAGGAGGAGGAGGATTAATGGAGGAGAATTAGTGAGCAGGAGGAGGAGGAGGAGGGTGTTGGATATAGTATGCCATAGACCACTGTAAAGATGTGAGATATAGTGGTCTATGAGTATACGTATCAGCGACCATATGGCCCAATAACAACATTGGCATGCAGAAAGTGGGGAAGGAGTGAGCGGGTGAAGGAAGAGGAGGTTAGCTAAGGAGAAGGAACAAGGGTGATGGAGGAGGAAGAAAGGCATAGAGGGAAGACAATAAGGTGGAAGAAAGTGGAAAACATGAACATTGGAGGAAAGGGAGGAGGAAGAAGAGAGAAGATGAATGGAGAAGGAAGAGGAAGAATGATGGAGGAGGAAAAGAGGAGGAAGAATGATGGAGGAGGAAAAGAGGAGGAAGAATGATGGAGGAGGAAAAGAGGAGGAAGAATGATGGAGGAGGAAAAGAGGAGGAAGAATGATAGAGGAGGAAAAGAGGAGGAAGAATGATAGAGGAGGAAAAGAGGAGGAAGAATGATGGAGGAGGAAAAGAGGAGGAAGAATGATGGAGGAGGAAAAGAGGAGGAAGAATGATAGAGGAGGAAAAGAGGAGGAAGAATGATAGAGGAGGAAAAGAGGAGGAAGAATGATGGAGGAGGAAAAGAGGAGGAAGAATGATGGAGGAGGAATAAAGGAAAGAGAAATACTAGAATTAATGTGCGAGTCATATATTTGGAGAGAGAAAAAACAGTAATGAAAGACTTAATTATAGTTTAAGATTATTTCAAGCTGAACATTCCAGAGTCATGCCAGTGAAGTGCTGCAGGAAATCAGTGACCTACCATTTCAAGTTAAGAGCACGGACGAGAACGATGACCTTTTGGAAGACTCAGATGAGGTGAAAGGCCTTTTGAAGAACATCGGAGAAGACCCAACGGACCCGAATGCCATTGCCTTCCTCCTTCCTCTTAGGGGGCACGTTGGGGACCTGGGTTTGCGGTTAGTTGTTGTGCGTTTGTGTTATATATAGTATTTCCAATGGTGGGCACCAAACCGTTAATCCGTTAATCGTTAATTAACGAAGTTAACATTTTCGTTAACGATTTAACTTTTAAGTTAACTTTGGAAATCATTCTCGGACTAATTAACTTCCGTTACATTTAACTTCTGTTAACTCAAGTCCGCTAACCCAAAAATTTCATAAAAACCGGTAAACGTTTAAAAGTTTCTATTATTTTCAGATTTTCAATACAGATGTAGAGACCCTTTTTTGGCTCTAAAAGCCTTTAAAAACCTAAAACAGGGCCAAAACTATGAAATCTGCCTTATTTTAGTTTTTTTTAAAGTTAAAACTATAAAATCTGCCTTTTTTTAACTCCCAAGCAAAAAAAAACTAGTTTTTGGGTTCTAAAGCCCTTAAAAAACCCCAATTAGGCAGATTTTATAGTTTTGGCACTTTTGAAAGGTGTTTTTAGGTGGTCTTAGAGCAAAAACAGATTTTTTGTTTTTTTTCTAGAATAAAAATTAACGTTAACGTTTTATCGATAACTTCCGTTACATTTTTTAAAGAATTAACTGATTAACGGTTATCGAAGTAAATTTTTTGGATAACGGATTAACGGTTAACGAAGTTAACTTTTTGATTAACGGCGCCCACCACTGAGTATTTCTCTTTCCTCTGTTCCTCCTCCTCCTTTCTTTCTCCTCTTTTCCTCCTCCATCATTCTTCCTCTTCCTTCTCCATCATTCTTCCTCTTCCTTCTCCATCATTCTTCCTCTTCCTCCTACATAATTTTTCCTCTTCCTCCTACATCATTTTTCCTCTTCCTCCTCCATCATTCTTCCTCTTCCTTCTCCATTCATCTTCTCTCCTTTTCCTCCTCAATTTTCCTGCTCCCTTTCCTCCATTTTTCATATTATCCATTAATGTTTGTTTAGTTGTTCTGCGGTAACTTGTGTGCGATTCTGACGTGTTTGTTACTGTGGTAAATGGTGGGGTGAAGATCAATTTGTTCAGTGGTTCCTCTTCAAAACAGTGTTGCTCCCCTACAGGTTCGGCCGATCCCTTAAGAAGGTGATGGAAGAGTCGATGGAGTCAGCCGGCAATCACTCTCAATTCATCCCGAGCACCATCTTGGTCAGGGACACCCAGTCTGACCCAGAAGTCACGAGGTAAGGGACATGAAGGGAAGGTTGTGAATATTTATTTATTTCTGGGAAATATCAAGCCTTCTTAATTCCTGCATCGGTATGACATACTACGTAAGCATACATTTTCAACGAAAAGGAATTTTTTATAAACACTAGTCTCTGGAGGCAGGTCGCTGTCTGAACACTTCTACGACGTGCACGGCATCACGCGCTACTTCGGCCTCTTGACGGACGAGGAGGCCTTGACGGTGGCTTTGTGGGCGCGGGCACGGGCTCCAGGTGTGTGTGTATGTGTGTGCGTGCGTGTGCGAGTGTGCGGGCGTGTGTGCATGCGCGCGTGTGTCTTTGTTTATTTGTGACTACCTGTTGAAATCAGGCCATCTGCCAAGGGCCCTTCAGGATCCGTGTCAGATCATAATATTCACATTTGTCTCCGTCAGGATCGCGCTTTGTGTCGCCCACGGCCACGTCGCCCTACCTGGAGAAGGCGCGGAATGTGGCGACAGTGCAGCCATCGGGTAACATGTTGGCGGCGGCAGTGGCTGACTTCCTCTTGACCGTGCAGGCGCCACAGCCTCTCGTGGTGGTGAGAGCGTCCCTTCACACGGATGCCATGCTGTCCCTCTTGCGCTCCTCTGGTATTCGCCCAGCCAAGGTAGCTACTCATGATACGTCCCGTCAGATCCTACATGATGGTATGGTAGTTTGACAGTACTGTATTGATCTATCGTTTATTTGATAATTTTATAGATTTGGTAATAATTTTCAAACTCATCCATATTTTTTTATTCTTGTAGGCAACTTTGCAAATGTATGTGATGGCTATCTGTGAAGGTGAAGATCAGTAATTTGTTGAAAAGTAACTGCAAGTGTTAAGATTTAACGCCTGTGTACTTCCAGGTATTGCATTATTACCACATGAATAACATGAGTGAGTTTGCTGCTGTCACCTTGGTGCTGTCCAGCACCTAGGTGCTGTCACCTTGCCCTGTGATTCTGCTGGGAGACGCAGAAAGCTGGCACCTTGTGGAGGTCGTCGACCGTCTCATATCTGCGGTGTGGATTCTTCCTTATCCGACCCAGCTGTGTGCCAGAATGCGAACCAAGCTGTCAGAGTTGCTTAGTTTTATATACTGCATTTATGACGATGTTCTAGGTACATTCTTGCAAAAGCAGCCGATGTTAGCGCCCATGGAGTCCATAGTCAAAGCATCGCATTGGCTTCTGAGCGGCGGGAAGCGTTGGTGGCAAGGTTCCTACGTCGTAGCAGCCAAAGTGGCGGTGAGTTCCGTGGCGGCAGGAGTGAGGCTACTTGGAGCTTCAGAGGGTTGGCTTCCCTTGCTTCAGTATGACATCACCTCCAGCGGCATGTTGCGACGTCTGTATCAAGAGCTGCTGGTGACACAGGATCTGCTTAAGCCTCTGTTATCGGGTGATGACTGCAACTTGATAATTCGCTACCAACAAGAACTCACCGGCGAAAGTAAGGTGAGCGAGATGGCTGTGCATTCCTCCCTCCCAACGCTGGTAGTGCCCGCTGAACGTGGAGCTCAGTTACACGTAGATTGCCGTCGCCAGCACGCAGACCTGCGCTGTTCTGCTCCACGAGGCGTTTGGGCTCCCGTAACGTGTGAAGGCTCGCTTCAAGGCCGCCACATCTACGTGCGGGAGTGTGGTAAGGAAGTGGGCATCAGCGTCGCGGCGTCCCGAGGGTGCACGGGGACACAGGGCCTGGTGTGCCGCGAGGGACGTTCCTTGGGCTGTCTTTTGTCTGGCCTGTGTACGTCGCTATCCCTGCCGTCGACACCCATCTACCAGTGCGGCGACCTCAACCTGGATACCCTAAACCTTGAGTTCTGAGAGGTTTCAGCCGTACAGCGTGGTAACACTTAACTTTCATCATATACTTCTCCATTTGCATAAATGCGAAATAGTATAAATTTCATTTATATATTTTTTTCACACATTTTCTATAACTTAAGCACCTTATCCTCACAGCCTAACACTCTCCTGAAGCCATCCTATTCATATTGCATCTGATACTCTGTCTTCTGGATAACTTTCAATTGCTACTCTACCAAATATCTTCTAAAAATCATTTATGTATATGCTGAAGAAGTATATTCATATATACATGCATTCAGTGGCGTAGCTACGGGTGGGCCTGGGTGGGCACGTGCCCACCCACGAGAAGCCGGTGCCCGCCCAGGTGCCCACCCACTGGCCACGGTTGCCGTGTGGTGTGGGAACCGTGTTCCACTAGGTAGGACTAAGGGAGCATGCATGGAGTATTATAAATAATTTCTACTGAGGACTTACCCTCGACCTCATGTACAATAAATATTTTTCCTCTGCTTGAAAGAAAGAAACATGCCTCTGAGTGAGTTAAATTCATATACTTTCTATTGATCACTTTTAATAGCAACGAATATAACTAAATTACACCAGTTACCCTTACAAATTTTCTATAATGCCTTGTGTTGGTACTTAATTGGTACGTGTCTCCCTCTTGACTGCACAGTTCTTCTCATTATTGGAAAAACTGTATGTATTCATCAGTGGATCTTATGTCCATGCAAAATGGTTGGATGTGCAAAAGGAAATGTATTCCAATGAACAAACTAGAGAGCTACAACGACTTTCAGATACCAGATGGGCTTGCAGGTATGATACTTGCAAAGTAATGAAAGAGAGAGTGAATGCCGTTCTGCGTGTTCTAGAAGGTTTATCAAATGACTGCAATGCTGACAGAGCTATTGATGCAAGAGGACTTTTAGGTCAAATAGATGCTGGGTTTGCTATAAAGCTAGCCATTATGACACATATTCTTGGTAAGATAAATCAGTTATCAAATTTGCTACAATCAGCCAATCTTGACATGGTAAAAACTGTAGAATTAATTGAAACTGTAAGAGCCCACCTTGAAGAAATGCGGTCAGACCAAGCCTCTTTTGATGCTTTGTGGGATGAAGTTGAGAGAAACTCGGCAGCTCATGGTTTTGATACTTCAGAGTGTAGAATGTGTACATCACCAAGGAAAATGTCTACAAAATTGCAGGATTTTGTTGTTACTGATTATATTGGAAAACAGTCAGGGAGCACACACTCTGATTTCAGTGTTAAGGATTCAACACGAATTAACTTCTTCTATCCTATTCTAGATCATATGTTAACAGAAATGACAAGGCGTTTCAATAATGAAGCATGTGAACTTATGAAAGCATTACAAGCACTGAATCCACAAAGTAAGGAGTTCTTATCTTGTGAGAAAATGTCTGGACTTATTCATGCATTTCGTGCTAATGAGGAAGATCTTAACCATGAGCTGCACTCTGTAAAACGCATGTTAGAAAGACGCTATAAGGATGTAATTAAGTGACAATGAAAATCCCAAATCACTGTTAGATTTAGTGAGAATTCTTGGTCCATATGAAGAGGCATTTCCTGAGTTCTACAGACTGGCCAAAATTTATGTAGTATTACCTGTGTCATCAGCTTCAGCAGAGGGAAGCTTTTCTCCTCTGAAATTAATCAAAACTACACTGAGAAATACAATGGGCAATGAGAGATTAGGTAATCTTGCTGTGTTGTCAATTGAAAGCAGGCGAGTTAAAAGCCTTGATTTAGAAGAATTTGTTGATAAGTTTGCTGAGAACCACAAGAACAGAAGAATTCTGCTTAATTAAGTTAGGTATTTTCACTTTCTCAGTGGAAATTTTTATTTTATTTGCCTGCTGCTTTAAAACTTCTGCATCTTTTTTTATTTTCAGTATCAATTATGTTATTTCTATTTTGTATAAGTGGTAATATTAGTATTTCATTTTTTGTCATGATTGCTTTATTTCGTTCTCCATCAGCAACTGGATGATACCCTACAGTACTCAACACACACTCCTAGAATAAAATCTAACAACCTTCCATAGTCCATACGACATCAGATAAACTCTTGATATTGGTCAGAATGCAAAATATGCAAGGGGGAGGGGGGGGGGGGGTCTTGGCACTGTAAGTGAAAGTAAGTCCCCAGTCCCCACCAAACTCCTCAGCTGTATGGGCTTGTTCAGCTCATCTAGTGCCCACCCATAGTCAGCTGTGCCCTCCCAGGTGCCCACCCAATCATAAATACCTAGCTACGCCACTGCATGCATTATGAACAATTCCGTTTTGTTTCCTTTTCCCTTGTAGTACAATTGGACAATGGGCCTCCTGCCAGTTTCCTGGTACCGTACCTCGTTCCCACCATACAATGGATAGCTATAGCAGTTTGTGAATAGAGATGATGATATTCCATTTCCCTCTTCAGTATATATTCCCTCTCCAATCCTATTTCTTACCTTGCTCTCGATCGATGTTCATTCAGCACAACAAATACACGCTTCTCTCAGGACACCATGCATAAATGTAACTTAAAGCAGCCTGGAGTGAGAGGGTTTCCAAGTGAATCAAATTTGATAAAAAAATCTTACTCTATTTTTTTTTTTACTACTAATAAAGTTGAGTGGTAGTACATCAGCTTACCTGTGACAGCTGGCTGGCACCTCCTTTAGGCTCTGTTTTGGGCTGCAGGGTTCCTTGAGGAATGCAATGCACATCTCTGGATCATCTCCCTTTGTACGACTATTTCTTGTTTATCTCCATTCCCCACCAGATGAATCAGGGTTCCTAGATTAAAGTAAATAGACTTAGTAAATATATATATATATGCAGTGGAAAGCAAAGAAGCAAAAGCCTGACGAAGACAATAAGAAGAGCATAATTACAGCTTTACCGTATGGATGGAGCATTAGGCTATCATCCACCTCCCCAAAGAGCACCAACTTGGTCACCTTATAGTTGTGAGCGGAGAAAATCGTACAGAGAAGCAAGTGTGGGTGACAAACTCTGCGGTGACTCATTGTCGTGTTTCACTTACTCCGTAGATTGGACTAGACACGGCGGTGATCTAACTGAATCTGCTGGGTCATAGACCACTGTAAATCTGGACTGCGCACGGAATATCGGCCTGTTGCACAATGGCCCTTAAGGCCCAGTCACACATACACAACGCACGGCCCACGCATTGAAAATTAATAAAAAATGGAAAATAAGATCAGTGCGTCGTTGTGCGCCCAACTTTTGTCAGGATTTGGGAGAAGCTAGTGAGTTGTATACTACCGAATGCACAGTGTGTGGCTAGCGCACTGCGCGTATACAGGGCGCATACATAGGGTATACAGAGCGCACATGTTAAAAAAACCAGCGAATGCTAGCTCGTGTTGCTAGCGCGCACTGCGCGTGTCTGGCGTCCTTCTGGCGTGTACATTCATGCGTCGAGCTCCACGCACATTTTTGTGCATGCACAAAAATCCCGACGCACACAGCGAATGACAACGAATGCATAGCGTTGGTCCAGCGCGCTCGACAAACGAGTAACAAATGCTGACCCACACCTAGCAAACGACAACGCACTGGCCAAAATTGCTAATTTTTCAGTGCGCGGGCCGTGCGTCGTGAATGTGTGACTGGGCCTTTTAAGTCGGAGGGCCGCTCGGATTCATATATATATACGGATCATATAGACTGGTTTATCAGTATATATGATATACTGTAATCTTCGTAAATATTTGTTCTATAATGTTATCAAATAAAAAACAATAAAACACGCTAAAGAAATGCTATTACGAGACTGAAGAAATATGCATGAACTTAATTCACATCAACTCTTCGCCATTCAAAACTTTGCGAGTCAACTTTTATCATGAAGGGTATCAATAGAAACGCAATTTTATTAGCTTTCCATTTATGATGTATTTCGTTTTCTGATAAAAGAATTAGAACCATGCATAAATTAGCGTTAAATAAATAAATAAAATCATCAATCGGGTAATTTTCCCGATTAATGAGGTTATTTATTTACTTATATATTTCGTTTTCTGATAAATTAATTAGCACCATGTATAAATTAGCGTTAACTAAATAAATAACCTCATCAATCGGGAAAATTACCCGATTGATGATTTTATTTATTTATTTAACGCTAATTTATGCATGGTTTTAATTAATTATCAGATAACGAAATATAGCAATGGAAAGCTAATAAAATTGCGCTTCTATTGATACCCTTCATTATAAAAGTTAACTCGCAAAGTTTTAAATGGCGAAGAGTTGAAGTGAGTAAGTTCATGCATATTTCTTCAGAGTCTCTTAATGGCATTTCTTTAGCGTGTTTTACTGTTTTTTATTTGATAATATTATAGAACAAACATTTACGAAGATTACAGTATATCATATTATATACTGATAAACTAGTCTATATGATAGTCCATAGACCACTATATCTCTTTGTCGGGCGGGTCGCGGGCCGCTATGCAGCCTGGCAATTTCAAAACATTGTCGCATGAACAGTCCAGAGATATAGTGGTCTACAAGTGCTTGTGGGCCCTTCGGACCCATGTATTGATGTTTGTAGTAGTAGTATATATTAGACAACAATGTGAGTGCAAACTACAATCGTGTTGTTGCTGTCGTTGGTCACTGGTCAAAGTGCCTCGGGGTAGACCACCTACCACCACCGTAGCCTGCCTCACCCCAGCCCCACGCCTGTCTCAACTCAGCCCCACGCCTGTCTCAACTCAGCCCCACGCCTGCCTCACCCCAGCCCCACGCCTGCCTCATCCCAGCCGCACGCCTGCCTCACCCCAGCCCCACGCCTGCCTCACCCCAGCCCCACGTCTGCCTCACCCCAGCCCCACGCCTGCCTCACCCCAGCCCCACGCCTGTCTCACCCCAGGCCCACGCCTGTCCTGCAAGCACACACACGCACACACACACGCACACACGCACGCACACACACACACACGCACGCACGCACGCACGCACGCACGCACGCACGCACGCACGCACGCACACACGCACGCACGCACGCACGCACGCACGCACGCACGCACGCACGCACGCACGCACGCACGCACGCACGCACGCACGCACGCACGCACGCACGCACGCACGCACGCACGCACGCACGCACGCACGCACGCACGCACGCACGCACGCACGCACGCACGCACGCACGCACGCAGCAGCACGCACGCACGCACGCACGCACGCACGCACGCACGCACGCACGCACGCACACACCTGCACACACACACACACACGCACACACACATACATGCATGCACACCACACACACACACACACACAACACACACACACACACACACACACACACACACACACACACACACACACACACACACACACACATACACACACACATACACACACAAAAAGAAAACGGTAAGTCCATGAATCTACGGAGTTAATGAGATGCGGCAAGACGTTAACGCAGAGTTTCTTCCTGTAATTTAATACTCGTAAGGGTTTTTAGCCCAAAACTCTCCTTCAAAATGATTAAATCGACATGGGACCAAGCCGCTTACCAACTACGATTTATTTGCGATTTTTTGAGTCTCATCTCATTAAAATTGAATTTACAGTTTCGGCTACCCATAACAGACAGACAGACAGACAGACAGACAGACAGATAGACAAACGGCTACTCCTATAGTATATTAGACAAGTACTTGTGGGCCCTTCGGTCCCATGTATTGATGTTTGTAGTAGTAGTATATATTAGACAACATGTGATTGCAAACTCCAATCGTGTTGTTGCTGTCATTTAGTGCAAGAATTTTAGGGTCAAACTTTAAAATTAATCCTAACAAGCTGAATTATTCGTCACTGATAGTCAATGCTGCATAGAACAATATACTAAAAATCCCCGTAAATTCCTATGGTGCTTATCGAGATATATACACTTTTACATTTTTGGCAGTTTTTTTGGGGGGGGGCCAAAAAAAATGAATTTTTTTTTCATTTTTTTCTTCAGTATGTGTACAAGTTTATGGCAAAAACGAATTTGTTCCTTTTTTTCTTTATTTTAGCAACATGAAAAAAAATTATAAGCATTTTCTGTGTAAAGGAGTGTTTGTCGACGCACAACCAGGGCACACTGGTGACATCACTGCTGTGAAACCCAGCATGGGGTCTTACATCAACTACCATCATTTTCTATTGAGGTAGTGTCCCAAATGTTGTCTTATGCGCCCCAATTTCTGTAAGACAACCGTGCCTGAAGTGACAGGGTGTGCCAACGCGGGTAAAGCCGAGCCAAGGGTGACGGGGCTAAAGTCACCCGGAAGGTGTACAGATCGCACGGGACCTAAGTGATGTAAGATTTTTAGGAAGTTCACTGAGAGGGGCTTCTTTACTGTTCGCCGTTCAGACTATTTCTGGGGAGGAAACTTCTCAGATCAAGTTATTGAGCAAGATCTGATGAGGCTGTTGAAAACATCTGGAGGGATGACACATGGCCGTGGAATAAAAGACAGTACATTGAACAAGTGTGTTCATGCTCTACCTCAGTGTATTCCTGTGTGTGGTACGCTTGAGAAGTTTACTGGCGTACACACGGTTTCTTCAGAACAACACAAAGACCTGAGACCTAGTAATAAGGCACAAGACAAGAAGCATTTGAACACTCTAGTAGAGTTTGTACGTGCCTGCTCTCCCTTTATGTCTCATATCCCGGATAAGCTAGTAAATATTGCAACTGGTCAAGTGGCTGATCTGTCTGTGAACTGCGATAATGCTTTCAACATCGGAATTGCTGCAGCTAATGCTGTTAAAGGAAGAGCTTCAGTGACAGCAAACTGAAAAGAAAAGATTGTGTTATCACAATGACAAATACTAAAATCCAAGTCAGTGGACAAGATGTGGATGTGAACCCTTCATTGCTTTTTATGAGAATAACTTGCATAATTGAAAATCGCTCAGAAATGAAGGAATACCTGTGTTTTGAATTGGCTAAGCAGCCACCTTCTATCTTTGCCAACGAAATGATGCGGAAGACTAAAAAATCTGCCCTAGGCATTCGTTTGAAAGAGCATGCTGATGTAATGGAAGACATTCCTGAAAATTGTCTGTACACAATAGATGGTGGTCACCTAATTCATGTGGTAACATGGCCCATTGTTGCAACATACAATGATATCTTAAATGAATATGCATCATATACAACAAGACATTATGGCACAAGTTGCATTGTGGTGTTTGATGGGTACAGACTCTACAGAGATGCTAACAACTCAGCTAAAGTAGTTGAGCAGCAACGTTGTGCTCCATCCTCCATGTCAGCAGATATTTGGTTTGAAGGTGACATGAAACTTACCACCACTAAACCAGCCTTCTTAGCAAACAAAAATAATAAATCTCGTCTCATTGAGCAGTTAATTTCTAAATTCCAAGAGATTGGTGTTCTTTGTAAACAACATGATGCAGATGCAGATCAGTTGATAGTGTCCACAGCAATGGATGAAGCCTCTAAGGAAACAGCACCAGTTGTAGTGGTAGGTACTGACACAGACTTGTTAGTCATGCTTGTTGCACAGTCCACAGAAACGATGGAACTATACATGCTCTGTCAAAAATATCCCAATAAATTATACAGCATTAATGAAATTCAGTCAGGCATAGGACATAGCAAGACCATACATCTCATGACCATACATGCCATGACTGGTTGTGACACAGTCTCTGCTATATTTGGAAAAGGAAAAAAGCAGGCACTTGATCTACTGTTGTCTTCTAATTTTTCTGAATTACTGGATCCATTTATTGACACAAGAAGTTCTCATTCTACTATTGAAAAAGCTGGAGAGAGATGTCTTCTAAAACTCTACGGGAGTAGAAACTCAGAATGTCTGAACACATATCGCTTCCATATGTACAACATGAAGATAAAGAAGAAATCTATTTCCTCTGGATTAAAACTTGAATCATTGCCCCCCACAAAGGCTGCTGCAAAATACCACTCTTACCGAGTTTACCACACAGTACAGCAATGGTTAGGAAATTACCTGTCCCCCCTTGAATGGGGCTGCAGATTTAATGGTAATACACTAAGTCTTGTTCCTATTGAAACTGACCAAGCAGTTGCTCCTGACAGTGTGCTGAATTTAATTGGTTGTGGCTGCAAAACAGGGTGTCTGAAATCATGTGGGTGTCGAAAAGCTGGATTAGACTGTTCACCAATGTGTAGCCACTGTCATGGACAGAACTGTCATAACAGTCAGAAAAGTTTCACTATTGAAGATGAGGATGAAAATTCTTTCCTAGGCTATTAGTGTGTTTTATTTATATGGAATTCCTTAACTGTTCATTAAAACAGGATTATGCATGTTCGCATAGACTAAATAGTGTACTATATATAGCTTAATTAATTTTTCGTTAAAATTGGAGTCTGCATGTTCTCATATACTAAATAGTGTACTGTATAATATTTTATAGCTTAATGGAATTTTCATTATAACTGGATTATGCATGTTTGGAGACTACATAGTGTATATAGTAGTAAGTAGTGTTGTCCGCCTCACTATAGGTTGGAAGACGGTTACTGATACGTTGGAGTGTATATAATGTGTATATAATGTGTATATAATGTATCCCGTGGTTATGTATGCCTCCTGGGGAGCTTCCACGCAAAAAAAAAACGCGCCACGTACCAACCTCCTGGGTGGTGTGGAATTGGTACAATTAAAATGCTTATAACTTTTTTTGTGTGAGTAAATAAAACAAAATCACACGAACAACTTCGTTTTGCCATAAACGTGTACACATACTGAAAAAAAAAATCATTTTTTTTGGGCCAATTTTTTTTTTTTTACCAACAATGTAAAAGTGTATATATCTCGAGAAGCACAATATGGATTTACAGGGATTTTTAGTATGTTGTTCTATGCATCATTGACTATCAGTGACGAAAAGTTCAGCTTGTTAGGATTAATTTTAAAGTTCACCATTAAAATAAATCTAAAATTCTTGGACTAATTGGTCACTGGTCAAAGTTCCACGGGGTAGACCACGTTCCGTGTAATTCCAACCCTTTGTGTTCCGTGTGATTCCAACACGATTGGAATCATACACATACACTCACACACGCACACAAACGTCCATGAGTCTACTTAGTTTGTGGAATGCGGCAAGACGTTACCGCAGAGTTTTACATGTAATCTAATACTCCGAAAGTGTTTTTAGCCCAAAACCCCCCTTTAAAATGATTCAATTGACATGGGACTAAGCCGCTTATAACCACCTACGATTTATTTGTGATTTTTTGAGCCTACTCTCATCAAAATTGAACTTACAGTTTCGGCTACCCAAAACAGACAGACAGACAGCCAGACAGACAGACAGACACACGGCTACTCCTATAGTATATTAGATGGCTGGGTATATGCAAGGTGTAAATGAACAATTACCTGCTGGATTTGTGTGATGAGTGGTGTGGCAGTCGTGCGGTTAAGGATATAGGGAAAATGGACAAGAAGAAGAGTAGCAGCTTAACCCCTACACGCCCAGATCTTTCCATTAATATATAAAATAGTCTGTTGTTAGACATAAAATTACGAAAAGTAGCTTAATATACCAAATGAGTTAGTCGACAGTGGATACTAAACAGGTCATATCTATAAAATATTGCCTATATTCACTAAAAATCGTTTAATACTAGCCAAATTACAATGTAAATAACGTTCTGGGTCTCAAGGGGTTAAACAAACAACAAACTCTGCAAACAAACAGAAATTTCCTGATCCACGTTTACACAACAACATTTTTTATGGAACAAAGATCCAGACCATTGGATTTCTATCTTAAAAATATGACATCGTCCTGTTGAGATAAAAAATATTTATATGAATGCGTATTTTATCTTTTTTTATTTTCAATCACAAGCACCAACACATCCATGTTTAATTTCGCACGAACTTTTCTTTTACTTTACTGTTTGCACATAAAAATATCGATATGTGAGTGTACAATGTGTGGAATCTCTCTCTCTCTCTCTCTCTCTCTCTCTCTCTCTCTCTCTCTCTCTCTCTCTCTCTCTCTCTCTCTCTCTCTCTCTCTCTTGTTCTGTTCGGTTTATTTAACTTGCTTCCCTCCCACGCCCTAGCAAGCTCAAGGTCAAGCCACTATCACATTATCTTGCCCTTTCATCCCTTTTCCTGCAAGCCAGATACAAGTAAGGGCACAGGTGTCTTGAGGTGACTTGATATTCAGGCTGTTACACCACTACGTCATAAGTCCCTTCTCATCACAGCGATCTTCAGATATTCCTAGTGTCCTGCTCTCTCTTTCTCTTCTCTCTTCCTCTCTCTCCTCTCTACTCTCTCTTCCTCTCTCTCTCTCTCTCTTTTCTCTCTCTCTCTTCCTCTCTCTCTCTCTCTCTCTCTCTCTCTCTCTCCTCTCTCTCTCTCTCCTCTCTCTCTCTCTCTCTCTCTCTCTCTCCTCTCTCTCTCTCTCTCTCTCTCTCTCTCTCTCTCTCTCCCCTCTCTCTCTCTCTCTCTCTCTCTCTCTCTCTCCTCTCTCTCTCTCTCTCTCCTCTCTCTCTCTCTCTCTCTCTCTCTCACTCAATGTTTTGCACTCTCCTGAAAATATTTATACGCTCTCCACTCTTCCTCTTTCTCCTACACCCGTTTCTCCTTCACCATTTCCTTTTTACCTGCTTTCATTTTACGTATTTAACGCTCATTTACCTAAAGATGGAAAAAAGACGTCCCTGGAAAATATTTAATTAAACAAGAAAAGTAAGCTTGTCACAAATGCACCTCGGGCGAGTATTCTAGAAAAATATTTAGCAAGTACAACCGTATAGGCCTACACACACAAAAAAGAATTATATAGAAAATAAATGAATAAATAGATTAATAAATGAACAAATAAATGAATTAGAAATAAAAAAGATAATGAAAATTCATGCTTAGTTTTCTCACATTCACAGCCGTACAAATGTAAATGGAGAACAGTGCGATTTTATTTCCTTTTTTTTTGCTTTTAAGTTAAAATGTAATAGATGTGAATAAAGCTAAAAAAATATATATATTATCTTCCCATGAAAGCACAGTAAAAGCAAAGACATTCAACAACAAGATACCTCACTCGCGGTCCCTCCAATGCAACTTCTGTTATCCACCGACGGTGGCGCCGCCGTGCGGCAGGTGTTAAACCAGCCTGCTGACCTCATTCACTTGCTGCATATGACCAAAGAATATTCACTTCAACTCTTCGCCATTTAAAACTTTGCGAGTCAACATTTACCATGAAACATATCAATAGAAGCGCAATTTTATTAGCTTTCCATTGATATATTTAGTTTACTGATAAATTAATTACAACCATGCATACATTACCGTTAACTAAATATATAACATCATCAATCGGGTAATTTTCCCGATTGATTATGTAATTTATTCACTTATACATTTCATTTTCTGAAAAATGAATTAGCAGCATGCATAAATTAGCTTTAACTAAATAAATAACACCATCAATCGGGAAAATTACCCGATTGATGATTTTATTTATTTAGTTAACCCTAATTTATGCATGGTTCTAATTAATTTATAAGATAACGAAATATATCAATGGAAAGCTAATAAATTTGCGCTTATATTGATATATTTCATGGTAAATGTTGACTCGCAAAGTTTTAAATAGCAAAGAGTTGAAGTGAATAATAAGTTCATGCATATTTCTTCAGAGTCTCGTAATGGCATTTCTTTAGCGTGTTTTACTGTTTTTTATTTGATAATATGATAGAACAAACATTTACGCAGATAACATTATATCATATATACTGATAAACTATAGTCTATATGATTTTCATTGATAGTCATATGCAGCAAGTGAATGGGCTAGCAGACTGCTTAACTCCTGCAGCACGGCTGAGGTCGATTTCACGCGCACCACAGGGCACCCCGGAGTGAGGTATCTTGGTGCTGAATGTCTTTGGTATAAGTGACACTTTTATGATACTTGCTATATCCTTATGACCTCATGATCCTTTTAGCACAAGAAGTAACAAATAATCGACTTAACCCCTTGAGACTAAGAACGTAATTTCCATTGTAATTTAGCTACCATTAGACGATTTTTAGTGAATATAAGCAATATCTTATAGATATGACCTGTTTAGTATCTAACACTAACTAATTTGGTATATTTAGTTACTTTTTCGTAATTTTATGGCTAACAACAGACGATTTCATATAGCAAAGGAAAGATCTGGGTGTGAAGGGGTTAAACAACGAATAATCGGTAAATTAAACCAGTGCATCATAAGATATAAACCTTGTATTACCTATATGCATGCAAATGTTCCCAGAAGAAAAATAAACCTATGGAAACAAGCAGTGTGTATAATAACCACACGTAAACTACACGTATAATGGCTCCCGTACCCCCCCCCCCCCCCCTCCCTCTTCTTCCCAGAATCCGCTCCTTGCTTGTGAACACAAACTTTTGGTGGTTGATGGGGAGCGAAGCTGAGAGGAAGTGTTGCCATGTAGTGGTTTTCTTTACCCTTTAAAACCAAGAACATAATTTTCATTGTTATTTGACCACCATTAGACGATTTTAATTAATATAAGCAACATTTTATACATTATGACCTGTTTAGTATCCTAGTCCACGAGCTGATTAAGTATATTAAGGTATTTATCGTTATTGCATGGTTGACAACAGACGTCTGTTTATAGCCAAGGAAAGATCTGGGCGTGAAGGGTTATACGTGCCTCATGCCCTCACACCGCGCTCAGTTGAGTCTCACACCCAGGTCTGAAAGGTTGTACAAGGCTGATTCTCATCTTGTCTCAGAAGGTAAGTGGCGAAAAATTGCTTATTTTGGCAGCAAGAACACACTCACTTAATCGTCCTTGCGAGTACCTAAATAAGTCTAAATTTAACCCCTTCACACCCAGATCTTTCCTTTGCTATAAAAAAAATGTATGTTGTCGAGCCATAAAACTACGAAAAATAACAGAATATATCAAATTAGTTAGTCGACAAGGATACTAAACAGGTCATGTCTGTAAAATATTGCTTATATTCACTAAAAATCGTCTAATGGTACCCAAATTACAATGGAAATTACGTTCTGGGCCTCAAGGGGTTAAGAATTTTCTGCCTACGCTCTCGTGGGGCTATTCATGCTGTTAGGGGTTACGCGTTTCCTGAAATATTTGGAGAGCTCGTTTCTTGAAATATTTGGAGAGCTATACTGTGCAGGGCAAAATTATGTTAACTGAAAGAAAAAAATTAGCATTTACAGCCGATTAAAATTACCTAGATGATATTGGCAACTAACATTATCTAAGAAAGGGTTCTGCTTTCTTTATGCACGTAACTGATTGGTGATGATTAGTATGTACATTTATTCAGTACGTACGTATAAGCCTACATGTAAATACGCACTACACAGCTGCGGAAAGACAACGCAACCTCACAGATAAATACTGAGACGTACCATTTCCAAAAGCAAATTTTAAACCGTTGTTTTATATCCGTCATCAACCTTCCTCTACCACAACGTGCGAGTGGTATATGGTAAGATGACTACTCAGAATTGGTGCCTTTCTATCAACCCTTTAATAGGAGAGTCCGCCGTGACAATATGAAAATATTTTTTTAATATCGAATTTGAGTTATATGGTGTATGGCAACACCCTATCCTTTGGCTTTCGATTGGTGGAATTTTTTTCAGTCGGACATTTTTTTAGATGCCCATAGCGAGGGGCATTTAAATTTTCAAAACTTGTAAAAAAAAAAAAATTGCATTTTTTTTTGGAGAATCTTCCCATATATCAAACTAAGCCTTTAAAAAAAAAAAACAGCAATCTTCAGGGTGAAGTTTGTTACCCATGTAACAATTCTGGAACAATTTTGGATATGAAAAGTCCAGAATGTTCACACATTTTTTTGGAACAAATGTATACATCCAAAAAGGACTAGAAAAGAGAGAAAAGGGAAGAATTACACCGAAGAAGACAATAAACAAGAAGAGGAAGACAGACAAAGGAATTACAACCGAAAGCTATGCACCTGGTGAATTTTGATCGAACCTTGCAACAATGAGGGGCGTGGCGCGCCCTGACCCCTGCTCCTTTGAGCGATTATTTAATACCTTTATAAGGGGGGACAAGGTGCAGATCCTTTTATGCATGCATTGATATGTGATTACTGATCCCATAAAATTCATATGAAAGTAGCATTGACAGTATAGTACCTTCACTGGAGCGCAGAAACTTTAGCAAAACTTCAAACGCGTTTTTCTCAAAACTAGTATAAAATGAACATAAAATTCATCTGCTCTTTTATTTTTGGCACGATTTTCATGAAACTTTAGGACACACAAAATCAAATATCGTAGAGAAATCTGTTATGATTTCATTTTTGTTTTTAAGTCTTAGTTTTGATATATGGGAAAATTATCCTTAAAATTTTCATTTAAATTTTTTTTTTTTAACAATTTTTATAAAAAAATTCGAAAACAAATTTCCAAATTTTCTCAAAACAAATTGTTAGAATAACAATGAATTAATATATGCTCATGTCACAAGGAAATGGGTCAACAAATGGCTAAGAAGATGCAATTCAAAATTTCATCAAAGACCGACAAAAATAGGCTCTTTAATTTTTTCAAATTTTTGCTTTCTTCTGATCAGCTTGACATTTTCATGTGATAACAAGGGTACTAATATACACAACATATAAATTATTCATGACCGTAGATGCAATTTAAAATTCACGGCGGACTCTCCCCTTAACTATTCTGCAAGACCATTTTTGCTATAACTAAGTAGCGGAGAGATGATGACGACCTTTAGTGCATCATAAGGCACGGTGAAGAGTTATGTTGATCCCCTGTACTTATCATTGCAAAGGAGAGTCATAGAAACATTCCTTATGTCTCTCTCACACACACACACACACTCACACAGATTAGATTAGATAGTTTATTATCTCTCTCTCTCTCTCTCCTCTCTCTTCTCTCTCTCTCCTCTCTCTCTCTCTCTCTCTCTCTCTCTCTCTCTCTCTCTCTCTCTCTCTCTCTCTCTCTCTCTCTCTCTCTCTCTCTCTCTCTCTCTCTCTCTTCTAGTAATAGTTTAATAGCGAGTTTTCCCGATTTGTGTAGGGATAAAAATATCGGTAGACGACAGTACCAGGTACCATGAGGCAGGGATGGGTAATATCACCGTGGTTATGCAACTTGTTTATGGATGGAGTAATAAGATAAATCAAAGCAACGGTTGGTAATGTTGGTATAGACTCCAGAGTATGCATTGGCTCGTCAAGTAACACTTAAACCATGATGTACCACTACTTATTATGAGGAAAGACAACAAAAGGAACTCAATTTTTAAGGTATTTTAATACTATCATAACCATGAATATGTACAACCTACAAAGAGAAGACTACGACGCTGAAAAAATTTCGAGTTGTTTTGGGCGAAATTGATATTCCAGGTGCTGTATTTCCGTTCTCGCTGACAACATAGAGAAGACCTGAGGTGATGGTTGATGTGCAAAGGCTTCTAAACCAGGAAAACAGTCACAGCAGAGTCTCATTAAGAAGTAAGCAAGTGGTAGGGACACATTACGTACATTCCAGTTGCTTACCTTTTGACGAGGCTCTGTTATGACTCTGTTTTCTTGGTTTAGAAGCCTTTGCACATCAGCCATTACCTCAGGTCTTCTCTATAGTGTTGTTAGCGAGAACAGAGCACAGTAATATAGCACCTGGAATATCAATTTCGGGCAAAATAACTCGAAATTCTTCCATCGCCGTAGTTTTCCCTTCGTAGGTCCACCCGCGGCGACCCCGCCTTATCCCCACAATGCACCGATGTAAACAAACCGTGACGTAGTTATGTCTGGGGCCCAGCGAGGCCTTGGGAAGAAAAGGAACAGGAGGAGGAAGAGGAGGAGGAGTAGGAGGAGGAGGAGGGCGCATCAGCTGACAAGGATAATAAATAGTTGCATTTTAGACCATACAGATACCACCACCACCCCAATGTCTCTCTCTCTCTCTCTCTCCTCTCTCTCTCTCTCTCTCTCTCTCTCTCTCTCTCTCTCTCTCTCTCTCTCTCTCTCTCTCTCTCTCTCTCTCTCTCTCTCTCTTTAAAACTCAACAGTCTCCCCTTCACGTTTCCTCTTTCTAATATTCACCACAATTTTGTCAACAACAGTTCTCCTTTTGTCTTTCTATTCTACATTCTCCTTTCTTCTCTTTCTCTCCTCCCTTCTATCTAACATACCTGTCCACCGTGCAAGGGCGTAGCCAGAGGGGGGGCCAATGGGGCCATGGCCCCCCCCAATTCAACACATCTACTTTAGGAGTGTATGGTATAATTTCACCAATTTTACTATATTGAATATCATGCAAAGAACCAATAAATGACCCCCCATAGGGCTCAATATGCCCCCAATTAGAGAGAACTGCAACTCCGAAATGCCAGTGGTCGCTGGCAGTTTTAACTCACAATTTGGTGAAAAGTTGGTCAACTTGAAAGAAAAATATGGGCTTATTCCACTGCACTTAAAACACACAAGTATAATATTAAGAACGATTTTCTTCTATATGTATATTGTATAGAAGCCTGATTCTGTAAAACATTGTATATAACCAAATAACCAAGGAGGTTATAGTTAAGGAGGCGAGGTAAATGCTACTCTATGATATTATATAGTCAATAACGAATGTTTAGAAGTTATCTTTACCTAGGCAGTCATATTTTCCTGTTATTATTGTGTATCAATCAGATAGAAAGCCTGGAAGTGCAATGAGTCGACGCGTGAAGTGGCAATGTTTTGATTCAATCTCCCCGCCACAATCTCCCCGCCCACCACTCCCCGCCGCGGCGTATCGCCTCCACAATTATAACCTACATTGTCGCAGCAGCAAGCCGATTTCGGCATTCTTTATTCTTCGTTTTTCCAAGGCATTGCTTATTGTATTTTGACAAGCGTTTGCCAGACGCAGCAGTACTGTCTTAGAAAACAGTGTGAACATCGCCCAAATTTTACATGCCACAATATACATGTAAAAAATATATTAAGCTTTGCTACTCGAGGCGAGTAATTTGCATTAAATTGCTATTATAAAACGTTCCATCGTAATGCATGTCATCCATATAATTAGTAGAACAACAGAAGAACTATATTTTTTTGTTTTCAGATGCGGTGCATCAATGTTTATCGCGAAATTAATTTATGAAAAATATTAGTTGTGGAGGGAAAACACAGTAGACCAACCTTTGAGTTAAAACTGCCAGCGACCACTGGCATTTCTCGAGTTTCAGTTCTCTCTAATTAAGTCATATCTTCAAACAAATTCTCTGGGGGGCTTACAGCGCCTCCCAGACCCTCATGGTGTTATCTGAAGGAGGGAGGGAAGGAGAGTAGGGAGGGAGAGGGTGATTGTGTTACTTAAAGGAGAAAGGGAAGGAGAGGATGGAGGGAGAGAGAGGGAGGATGTTTTACCTGAAGAGGGAGGGAGGGAAAGGAAGGCTGTTCTACCTGACGGAGATGCTGTAGCTTTCATCAACAAAACTAGAAAAAGGTAGTGTTGAAGTTACAAATACATTCATCTACTCATCTATACACACACACACACACATCCTACTAGCCACTCACATCTCCTTATCTCCTTTACTCATGTCCCATTCATATCTCTCTCCTCTCTCTCCCTGCCTTCCTCAAACCCCCCTCTCTCTCTCTCCCTCCCTCCTCCCGTCTCGGGAGGAGGGAGGTTCGCTATCGATAAGGATAGGCTCGCTATCGCTATCGATAAGGCTCGCTTCGTTCGCCACCCAACCCTCAACCATCATTGGGAGGTGGCCCCCCCCAATTATTTTTCCTGGCTACGCCCTTGCCACCGTGTACTAGGTAGGAGGGTCTGATACTACTAGATCTAGCCACGCCTTGTAACTAGGAACTGTAACTAGGAACTAACCATTGTAACTAGGAACGCCCGAGTACACGTAACAGACTCCTAAAGGACAAAAAGTGGAAAAAAAAGTATTCTCCTACAAATACTACCCTCATTTTCTTTGTAATTTATTCTTCTACTCTTGACTCGTGTATTCTTATTTGTTATTTGTATACTAAACCTCCTAGTCTTAGTATAAGGAGTATAAGGGTATAGAAGTAAAGGGTATGCGTGGCTATAGTACTTTTAGGGTTGGTTATGTCTGGCAAGGTTTAGGGTAGTAGTGGTGGTGGTGGTGGTGGTAGTGAGTTGCATATCTTTTGTTTTGTTAAGTTGAAGACGCTGTTAATTGTTGTCATCCTCTCTCCTTGCCCGTGATTGGTACTTAAACAGTCATCTTAAATAATTCCCACAGGGCGCCACCATTCTATGTGTATGAGAGAGAGAGGGAGAGAGATACTTTTTTTGATACTTGATAGTTTATTTGGCTTGGTGTAATACAATAGTGTTCATAATCAATCATACAGTCATATAAGCCACGGTCCATTAAGCCGGAGCTCTAAAAAGAGAGAGAGAGAGAGAGAGAGAGAGAGAGAGAGAGAGAGAGAGAGAGAGAGAGAGGAGAGAGAGAGAAGAGAGAGAGAGAGAGAGAGAGAGAGAGAGAGAAAGGAAAAGGAAGGAGAGAGAGAGAGAGAGAGAGAGAGAGAGAGAGAGAGAGAGAGAGAGAGAGAGAGAGAGAGAGAGAGAGAGAGAGAGAGAGAGAGAGAGAGAGAGAGAGGAGAGAGAGGGGGGAAAGGAAGGAGAGAGATGAGAGAGAGAAAGGAGCGAGATAAGGAGAGAGAAAGAGCTAACACTGCACCTCGTCTGCTTAAAACACAAACAAAAAAACATTAAGTTGTAACTCAGCTTTGATGTGAAGGGATCATCAAGATTAAGATCGCAGGACCGCTTTCCTCCTTCAGTGCCCCTTGCAGGCCTGTCTGACATCCTCTCCGACTCGTGCATGCGGAAAACCCTTCACGATAAGATGAAAAAGGGCCCAAGGTGGCCTTTGTTTGTTATGAACTGAAAACTCTACTGTCTACCGACCTCCCAATGTGAGTAGAGAAAGTTCAAGGGTTCTGCCGAGTCACTACGCGCGTCGCCTCGGACCCAGGTTTTCGTGCGCAAATGGAACGCCAGAGTTCTTGGGTTCCGTGAATTGGTTCCTGAAATGTCGCGAATGGAAGAGGCCTAAATACGCACTACACAGCTGCGGAAAGACAACGCAACCTCACAGAAAAATACTGAGACGTACCATTTCCAAAGCAAATTTTAAACTGTTGTTTTATATCCGTCATCAACCTTCCTCTACCACAACGTGCGAGTGGTATATGGTAAGATGAATACTCAGAGTTGGTGCCTTTCTATCAACCATTTAACTATTCTGCAAGACCATTTTTGCTATAACTAAGTAGCGGAGAGATGATGACGACCTTTAGTGCATCATAAGGCACGGTGAAGAGTTATGTTGATCCCCTGTACTTATCATTGCAAAGGAGAGTCAAAGGAACATTCCTTATGTTTCTCTCACACACACACACACACTCACACAGATTAGATTAGATTAGATAGTTTATTCTCTCTCTCTCTCTCTCTCTCTCTCTCTCTCTCTCTCTCTCTCTCTCTCTCTCTCTCTCTCTCTCTCTTCTACCCGTCAGGGTGGCATGGTTGGTAGAGTCGTGAGCTCGCGTGTGCAGCGTCCCTGCGCATTCGGTCAGCGGTTCGAGTCCACCAAGTTCGTCCTGGCGTAGTGGCGCTTTGTATAGTCAATAACCTTGTAGTTGGTACTTGCAAAGTGTCTAGATAGGATCAAAGTATCTTATCTTATCTCTCTCTTCTAGTAATAGTCTAATAGAAGTCCCAACATATGGCAAAGGCTATGGTGACGAGGTGCACCGCGAAGTGTGGGGAGGCCGTGCCCGTGTCGAGGACAGGACAGTGTTGTGTTCTGTATAATAGAGTTTAGTGCATTGTGTGTTTGGCTCAACACCAAGAGGACCGAGGCTCGAATCTTCGGCTGGGAGACAAAAGGAAGTGAGAAATTACTTTCAGGTCTGTCCTCCTTCTCTCCTGCCTCTCATTTCGATATTGAAAACAAAAACAGAGTAAAACAAAGAATATCCTTCTGAAATATATAGTCCGCCATACAAATACCCATACCCGGTGTTATGAGCCATGGCCGCTGCTCTTATCAGTTGACTTATGTTTATATCCCCCCTCCCCCGCCTTCCCCCTTCCCCCCTCCCCCACCTTCCCCCCCTTCCCCGGGGACTTGTGACCTTGAACGGAACAGGCTTGTGACAACTCATCTGTCTCTCTCTCTCACACACACACACACACACACACACTCCTCTCTCTCTCTCTCTCTCTCTCTCTCTCTCTCTCTCTCTCTCTCTCTCTCTCCTCTCGAGTTCACCTCGCACCTTGGTTGTGAACGGACCTCCTCCCCGTTCTCTCGTCTCTCCGCTGTTAGTCGTTGTTGTTTGAGTTACCTCCCACCATGACGTCTACGCGGAGGCGCCCCGAGGACCCAGACGACGCCGGCTTCATCCTCCAGAGGAAGCGCTTCAGGGTGACGAAGCCTTCTTCACAGCAGAGGGGTGCCACGGCTGCGGAGCAACCAATCCCGGTGTGGAGGGTCGTCAGGCATGACGACTTTCCCAGCCTCTATCAGCTTGTTCGGTGGTTGGAGTGCGAGCTTCGGCTCGCCCTCAAGGTGGATGTCTCCGCCTCCGGGGAGTTCCTTCTCCGGGGGGCGACTGAGGACGCCGCCGCCACCCTCCAGGAAGTGGCTGATGGCCAACCACGGGGCATCGTGTTGGCAAGGAGGGAGCCCAGCAGGAGAGGTGTCCTTGTTGGATACCCCACTGGCCTCCCCCTGGACCCTGTATTGGAGCACCCGCTCGTCGTGTCGGCGGTGCGGTGCTCGTACAGCGCGGGCCTTAAACGGCACCTCCCGACCCGCCAGGTTCAGCTGACGCTGCGGGGGCTCGTCCCCGCCGCCCTGGACCTTGGCTGCTTCGGGACATTCGCGGTGCGCAGGTACATCCAGGAACCTGTCCGTTGTTACCGTTGCCAGGCGTTTGGGCACTACCAGCGCCAGTGTCAGCGGCGGCAAGAGCTGTGTGGTGTGTGCAGTGGGGAGCACGCTTCACGGGCCTGCGTCCGCCTCCTTCGGGAGGGTGGAGAGCGGCCCGTGGCTCGGTGCCCCAACTGCGGTGCCAGGCATCACGCCTGGAATCGTCGCTGCCCTGCCCGGCTCCGGCAGATTCCTGGATCCACGGTTCCTCGCCAGCTGCAGTGGAAGGAGGCTCCCCTGCTTCCACCTCGGTCTACACCCCAGCCCCCCGTTCCACGGAATGAAGACGCCGCCGTGACCCGACGGCCCCGCCGCAGGAGGAGGAGGAAGAGGCCCCAGCGCAACCGTCTGTTGTCCCCTGAGGGGGATATGGACGTGGACGCCCAGGGCCCCGTGATGACGCAGGTTCCAGCCCCCTTGGAAATGGCGGCCGTTGGAGGAGGGTTGCAGCTTGCTGTGGCCCCCCGCCATGACGCCGCGACCCAGTGCAGGCCACTTACCTCTTTGGTCGAGTGCGGGACGCAGATGGAGGGACGACTCTATACTTACGGGGAGACAGACCTACTCGTACTGCTTGTGGCATTTGAGTTCCTGGTCAGTCAGGAAACTGTGGCTGTTCGTTCCCGTGTTTCGCACCAGCCAGCCCTCTCTTATGTGAGGCAGGCGCTGCGTGAAGGCCGCAGGCCAGGCGTGCGGCTGCCCACGGAGAGACCGATTGACATGCCGGCCTATCATCGCCGCCGTGGTGAAAGTGCCTGGGTGAACTATGACCCCGCCGCCGGGAGTCATTGAAAACCCATGTTTCTGTCTGTTTGCATGTGCTTCTTTGTAATTATTTTGTCCTTTTTTGTATATGTCAGCCTGACGCCTGTGGGCGTAATAAATTAATTCCAACCAAAATCTCTCTCTCTCTCTCTCTCTCTGTCTCTCTCTCTTCTAGTAATAGACTAATTATAAAAATTAAGCGGTCGGCAACCTGCGGCTCCGGAGCCGCATGCGGCTCTTTCAAGAGACCTGTGCGGCTCCTGCAACCTACTCAATAAGTGAGGGTCAAGTCAATAGGGAGGGTCAAGGTGAATAGGTCAATAGTCAGTAAGTCAATAGGGAGTTTTAAAAGGAGGCGAGACAATGGACCCTACCCATAACTACGTCACGGTTTGTTTACACCGGTGCATTGTGGGGATAAGGCGGGGTCGCCGCGGGTGGACCTACGAAGGGAAAACTACGGCGATGGAAGAATTTCGAGTTATTTTGCGCAAAATTGATATTCCAGGTGCTATATTACTGTGCTCTGTTCTCGCTGACAACACTATAGAGAAGCACTGAGGTAATGGCTGATGTGCAGAGGCTTCTAAACCAAGAAAACAGAGTCACAACAGAGCCTCGTCAAAAGGTAAGCAACTGATAGGTACGTAATGTATCCCTACCACTTGCTTACTTCTTAATGAGACTCTGCTGTGACTGTTTTCCTGGTTTAGAAGCCTTTGCACATCAACCATCACCTCAGGTCTTCTCTATGTTGTCAGCGAGCACGGAAATATAGCACCTGGAATATCAATTTCGCCCAAAACAACTCGAAATTTTTTCATCGTCGTAGTCTTCTCTTTGTAGGTTGTACATATTCATGGTTATGATAGTATTAAAATACCTTATTAATTGAGTTCCTTTTGTTGTCTTTCCTCATAATAAGTATTGGTACATCATGGTTTAAGTGTTACTTGACGAGCCAATGAATATAGTCAGGGTCCTCGTGTACCTAAAACTACATCCCGTGAGAATCACTTCCCAAAAGTGATTTTTTTATTTGAATGTTATCATTAGGGTATCAGTGAACGGAAAAAGTATGGTGGAAATTTTACTTATTGGTTTTAAGGTGTTGGTGAGGTCTCAAACATACCTACCCCATATACCCATAAAATAGCCCGAAATGGGCCGCCGAAAAATCACATTTTTATTTTTATCAAATTAAATATTGCCGTAAAAAATCTGAAAAATTCCAGGAATGTTTAGCTACCACAGACGCATGTCTCATAGTCATATCTAGTCATTATCATTAGTATTTCTCTCTTTATTAACAATAATGTTACCTTTGAATGAAATACCTTCCAATGAAGTGAGCTTTCCGGCGTCTGGCGGACTTGATGTAGGTCTGAAGGCAATTTTGAGGCCACACTTCCGATAGTTTTTTGAGCTTTACAACTTTGTCATAAGTAAAAAAAATCCAATCTCGAACGTAAGTGGCTTTTCTGTGAGTGTAAAGTGTCACGAAGTGGCTTTCAGCTGAGCTACCTGGCGTCTGGCGGACTTAATGTAGGTCTGTAGGCAATTTCGAGGCCACATTCCCGATAGAGTTTTTGGAGCTCTACAACTTTGTCTTCAGTGAATCTTTTTCAATCTCGAACGTAAATGGCTTTTTTGGAACAAAAACCCCCCTGACACTGCCCCGCCCCACCAGTGTCAGGGGGGTTTTTGTTCCAAAAAAGCCATTTACGTTCGAGATTGAAAATATTTCACTGAAAACAAAGTTGTAGAACTCAAAAAACTTTATCGGGAGTGTTGCCTCGAAAATGCCTTCAGACCTACATTAAGTACACCGGACGCCAGGTAGCTCACTTCACATACATTATCGCCTTGTTCCTCTAGTCAGAAATAAATACCTGGCAACTGGAGAATCATCAGTCAGTGAACGTAATTTTTTACCCAACGTAGGTTGTTTAAGACCTTAAACCCCTGGTTTTGGCCTCAGACCTTAAACCTCCGTCACGAACAGTCCACCGCCTCTGAAAACGCAACCTCATGCCTCATGGTACCTGGTACTCGCGTCTACCGAAATGCTCGTACCTACACAAATCGGGAAAACTCGCCGACGGTAATGGCTAGGTTAGATTTTGCTTTGATTTAGCTTATTACTCCATCCATAAACAAGTTGCATAACCACGGTGACATTACCCATCCTTGCCTCATGGTACCTGGTACTCGCGTCTACCGAAATGCTCGTACCTACACAAATCGGGAAAACTCGCCGACGGTAATGGTTAGGCTAGGTTACCGTTAGGTTAGGTAAAGGTCAGTTAGGTTAGGTATTCATAATCACAAGCAAAAGCTTATTAGTTATACATACATACTCCACTCCATACACACTCTTTAACCCTTCAATACATCACACATTCCATCCCAGTCTACTCTGTCATATGATTTGGTATTAGTCCAGATGAACACCGAACCCACTTTGGTGGACCAAACTATTTTTTTCTGGTGTGTTTTTATGTTTTTTGAATGAATCTGCTAACCGTTTCTGTCGCAATATTTTTTTTTTTTTTTTTTTTTTTTTTGGCAAAAATGACAAATAAAAATGAACCTAAACCTAACCTAACCCTTACCTATATCTAAGCTAACCCATACCTAACCCATACCTAATCTATACCTAACCTAACCTTTACCTAACAAAAAAAAAAAAAAAAATTGCGACAGAAATGGTTAGCAGATTCATTCAAAACACATAAAAACACCAGAAAAAAAAAGTTTCGTCCACCAAAGTGAGTTCGGTGTTCATCTGGACTAATACCAAATCATATGACAGAGTAGACTGGGATGGAATGTGTGATGTATTGAAGGGTTAAAGAGTGTGTATGGAGTGGATGGAGTATGTATGTATAACTAGTAAGCTTTTACTTGTGATTATGAATACCTAACCTAACTGACCTTTACCTAACCTAACGGTAACCTAACCTAACCATTATCGTCGGCGAGTTTTCCCGATTTATGTAGGGACCAGCATTTCGGTAGACGAGAGTACCAGATACCATGAGGCAAGGATGGGTAATCTCACCGTGGTTATGCAGCTTGTTTATGGATGGAGTAATAAGATAAATCAAAGCAAAATCTAACCTAGCCATTACCGTCGGCGAGTTTTCCCGATTTGTGTAGGGATAAAAATATCGGTAGACGACAGTACCAGGTACCATGAGGCAAGGATGGGTAATGTCACCGTAGTTATGCAACTTGTTTATGGATGGAGTAATAAGATAAATCAAAGCAAAATCTAACCTAACCATTACCGTCGGCGAGTATTCCCGATTTGTGTAGGGATAAAAATATCGGTAGACGACAGTACCAGGTACCTACCATGAGGCAAGGATGGGTAATATCACCGTGGTTATGCAACTTGTTTATGGATGGAGTAATAAGATAAATCAGAGCAAAGGTTGGTGATGTTAGTATAGACTCAAGAGTATTCATTGGCTCGTCAAGTAACACTTAAACCATGATGAACCACTACTTATTATGAGGAAAGACAACAAAAGGAACTCAATTAATAAGGTATTTTAATACTTTCAAAACCATGAATATGTACAACCTACAAAGAGAAGACTACGACGATGAAAAAATTTCGAGTTGTTTTGGGCGAAATTGATATTCCAGGTGCTATATTTCCGTGCTCGCTGACAACATAGAGAAGACCTGAGGTGATGGTTGATGTGCAAAGGCTTCTAAACCAGGAACAGTCACAGCAGAGTCTCATTAAGAAGTAAGCAAGTGGTAGGGACACATTACGTACCTACCAGTTGCTTACCTTTTGACGAGGCTCTGTTATGACTCAGTTTTCTTGGTTTAGAAGCCTCTGCACAACAGCCATTACCTCAGGTCTTCGCTATAGTGTTGTCAGCGAGAACAGAGCACAGTAATATAGCACCTGGAATATCAATTTCGGGCAAAATTACTCGAAATTCTTCCATCGTCGTAGTTTTCCCTTCGTAGGTCCACCCGCGGCGACCCCGCCTTATCCCCACAATGCACCGATGTAAACAAACCGTGACGTAGTTATGTCTGGGGCCCATTAAAGGATGCACTGTTCATGATACCTTATTTAGTCTTACCCAATCTTAATCCCTTAGTCAATAGGGAGTTTTTAGTCAATAGGGAGTTTTTAGTTAATAGGGAGTTATTAGTCAATAGGGAGTTTTCAGTCAATAGGTAGTTTTAATTAATAGGGAGTTTTTAGTCAATAGGGAGTTTTTAGTCGATATGAAGTTTTTAGTTAATAGGGAGTTTTTAGTCAATATGGAGTTTTTAGTCAATAGGGTGTTTTTAGTCAACAGGGAGTTTTTAGTCAATAGGGAGTTTTAGTCAATATGGAGTTTTAGTCAATATGGAGTTTTTAGACAGGGAGTTTTTAGTCAATAGGAATTTTTTTGTCAATATGGAGTTTTTAGTCAATACGGTATTTTTAGTCAATAGGGAGTTTTAGCGAGACCATCGAGAGACAAGGCCTGGTGGATCGCCCGTGATGTCACACCATAAGGATACAACCCGCTCCGCTCCCCGTACAAGTTTACCTACCTAATATAATGTTTATCAGTATAAAAGATATACTGTTATCTTCGGAAATGTTTTTTCTATAATATTATCAAATAAAAAACCGTAAAACACACAAAGAAAAGGCCATTATGAGACTTTCAAGAAATATGCATTAACTTAAACTCTTCGCCATTTAATATTTTGCTGGCAAACATTTTACATGGAGAATATCAATAGAAGCGGAGTTTAATTAGCTTTCCATTATTATATTTCGTTTAATGATAAATGAATTAGCGGCATGCATAAATTAGCGTTAACTAAATATAAAAAATCATGAAATCGGGTAATTTCCTACCTAATATATGTTTATAGGCGATCAGCCTGGGGGGTTGGTCGGTATCAAATTAGGGCGAGAATGCTAATAGTGTTTTTTGGGAAGGTATAAATGCCTAGAGTTAGAAAACATGTGATAGCATTGTGGCAGTGGCAGCTTTATGGGAGTTATCCCCCTTTTCCAAACTGTATATTATATAATTATATAAATATACATACATATAATTAATTTTTTTTTTCTTTTTCAGGTGTCGTATTTCATCGGCGAGAGACGGACCGGACGATCGACTGGCGACGTTGGAGACCCTCGAGGAGACCACCACTGCCGGAAGACCAGCCGGCCCGCAGGTCGTGCGTTCAGAGAAAGTCGGGTTTTTGGAGTGGAGAGGTAGAGTAGCAGCCGACTACCTCTCGAAGCTATTGTTGAAGGCTGGTGATGTAGAGAAGAATCCGGGACCAGAATCCGGTGTCGTGGTAGCTGTGGAACTTCAACGTAGGAGGCCTGGAATGTCCGTTAACATGGAAACGCCACAGGCACCCGCCAAGAAACTGTGCATCATACACCAGGCAGTATCCGACGGAGATGAACATTTTGTCAGTCCTCAAAGCCATGCCTCCTGGTTAACCTTACTAGAAGCCGCCAAAGTCAGGAACCATGTCCCCATTCTAGACGTTTCAAAAACGCTTCAGGACAAAGAAGTTCCAATTATATTCTATCATCGAAAATGTAGAAGCATGTTCACCATGAAAAGAGACTTGGAAACTCTGAAAAGTAAAGCAGGTGAATGTAGTAGTGATCTATCTGGTAGTAGTGACTGTCCTCCAAAAAAGTCTTCCAGAACATCAACACATGAATCAAGAGTTTATGCTCCGATCTGCGTATTCTGTAGCAAGGTCAAGTTCAAAAAGCACTCCAATACACGTGAACACTTACGCTAGCTTCACAACTAAGAGTAGATCAAACACTAAGAGAGAGTGCCGTCAGAAATGCAGACGGCAGGATGATAGCACTAACCAGTAGAGACATTGTTGCCGCAGAGGCACACTACCACGCTTCATGCTATAGGAATTACACTAGGAACAAAGAGGACAGCAATGAGAATGAAGAAGAGAAAGTAACAGATGAATTTATACTGTATCACAAGGTTGAAGGAGAAGCTTACCAAGAACTTTTCGAATACATCAGAGAAGATATTATCCCCAACAAGAGGATTATACCAGTCACCTCCTTGACCACAAAATTGGAATCATTAATGTTGTCTGGTGGAGTTAATCTTCTGAAGGATTCAACAAAGAAGAATATGCACAGAAGACTGAAATCCGAGCTTGGAGGTGCAGTAGAAATATTTTCCGACGACAAGGGAAAGTTGTTGATGGTTCCATGCTGTGTCTCATTAAAGGATGTTGTCTTGGAAAATCAAAATCTACATAGGGAGCTCAAGCTTTGGAAGGCAAAGTCTACAGATATCAACAAGATCATAGATCAGACTTCGTCACATATCCGAACGGCCATCAAGAAGGACATGATTTCAAATAGAAAGGACAAAATTTCATAATTATTGGGTGTATTTTGGCGGCCATTTTGGAAAAAGGGAGATAACTCATATAAAGCTGCCACCCCCACAATGCTATCACATGTTTTCTAACTCTAGGCATTTATACCTTCTCAAAAAACACTCTTAGCATTCTCGCCCTAATTTGATACCGGTGAGCAAAATTTCGGACCGCGGCTGACCGACTATTATCAGTATAAAATATATACTGTTATCTTTGGAAATATTTGTTCTATAATATTATCAAATAAAAAACCGCAAAACACACTAAAAAATGCCATTATGAGACTTTCAAGAAATATGCATGAACTTAAACTTTTCGCCATTTAATATTTTGTGAAAAAACTTTTTACATGGAGAACATCAATAGAAGCGGAATTTAAATAGCTTTCCATTGATATATTTCCTTTCCTGATAAATGAACTAGAACCATGCATAAATTAGCGTTAACTAAATAAATAACATCATGAAATCGGGTAATTTACCCGATTTCATGATGTTATTTATTTAGTTAACGCTAATTTATGCATGGTTATAATTCATTTATCAGAAAAGGAAATATATCAATGGAAAGCTAATTAAATTCCGCTTCTATTGATATTCTCCATGTAAAAAGTTTTTTTCACAAAATATTAAATGGCGAAAAGTTTAAGTTCATGCATATTTCTTAAAAGTCTCATAATGGCATTTCTTTAGTGTGTTTTACGGTTTTTTATTTGATAATATTATAGAACAAACATTTCCGAAGATATTAGTGTATATTCTATACTGATAAACATATATTAGGTAGGAAATTACCCGATTTCATGATTTTTTATATCTAGTTCACGCTAATTTATGCATGCCGCTAATTCATTTATCACTAAACGAAATATTTCAATGGAAAACTAATTAAACTCCGCTTCTATTGATATTCTCCATGTAAAATGTTTGCGAGCAAAATATTAAATGGCGAAGAGTTTAAGTTAATGCATATTTCTTGAAAGTCTCATAATGGCCTTTTCTTTGTGTGTTTTACGGTTTTTTATTTGATAATATTATAGAAAAAACATTTCCGAAGATAACAGTATATCTTTTATACTGATAAACATTATATTAGTTAGGTAAACTTGTACGGGGAGCGGAGCGGGTTGTATCTTTATGGTGTGACGTCACGGGCGATCCACCAGGCCTTATCATCTCGGTGGCCACGGTTTTAGTCGATACGGAGTTTTTAGTTAATATGGAGTTTTTAGTCACTAGGGAGTTTTTTAGTCAATAGGGAGTTTTTAGTCGATATGGAGATTTTAGTCAATAGGGAGTTTTTAGTCAATAGGGAGTCTTTAGTCAATAGGGAGTTTTTAGTTAATAGGGAAATTTTAGTCAATAGGGAGTTTTTAGTCAATAGGGAGTTTTTAGTCATTAGGGAGTTTTTAGTTAATAGGGAGTTTTTAGTCAATAGGGAGTTTTTAGTTAATTAATAGGGATGTTTTAGTCAATAGGGAGTTTTTAATCAATAGGGAGATTTTAGTTAATAGGGACTTTTTAGTCAATAGGGAGCTTTTAGTCAATAGGGAGTTTTAAAGTCAATAGGGAGTTTTAGATTGTCAATAGGGAGTTTTGATAGGCGGCTAGACAATTTTATGGATGGAGATGTAAAGTGGATGTAGGTAGTGTTTAGTAATAGGAACTACCATGTGTAGGTCTCCCGGCCTCTTGTAGCCTCCTTAATTTCTTATGTTCTTATGTTCTTTATAATGTACAAATTATCGGTAGAAAAAATATGAGATAAAATACTGGCATAGATAGCCGCAGTATAATAGGGTATGTAACCTAGGTCCTAGGGCTCTAGGAAAATATTGAGATGAATTCTTGTACTTATTAACTTGTACTTGTTCGTAATTTACATTCATAATGTACACTGCGGCTCCATCAGCACTGCTTTTCTGCCAAGTTTGAAGAAACTGGCTCTTCTCGATTTCTGGGTTGCCGACCTCTAGTACTGGCACTGTGAGAGATGGCTACGAGTTGTGTGTTGGTCCCCATGGCTCCGGTACCAGAAACACCAACAGTTCTCTGCTTCTGAACTTTGCAAGGTCCAGAAGGTTGAGAATTGCAGGTTCTTGGTATCAGAGACCAGAGCTGCACCGCTGGACATGGTATAGTAATGCCGGAGGGGTAGCTAAGGAGATCGACCACATCCTCGTTAGTACTCGTTGGAGGATCCTCCAGAACTGCAGGGTTTACCGGAGTGCTGAGTTCTTTGGAACAGATCACAGACTTGTTGTTGTTACACTTAAGCTTCATGTCAAGTCCAGAAGAATCTCAAGAGGTAACCATACTGTGTTTCATCTTGAGAAACTGAAGGACTTGACATGTGCTCATGAGTATGCGGTGGCCAGTCTCAAATCGGTTTGATGTGCTCGGTGCTCTCGGGGACCTGTAGAACTGTGGATACCTTAAAACGTGAAACTCTACAGGCTGCCAAGGAGTGTATTGGGGAGCGCCCGAGGTCAAGGCGTGGTTTTGTCTCTACGGAGACGCGGGAGAAAATCGAGGAGAGTCGCGCTGCCAGACTGGCTGGGAACCGGGACCAGCACAGGGCTCTGTCACGCCGGACTAGAACCCTCCTGAGGAGAGACAAGGAGAGGTATGTCAGGAGTCTCGCTGAGGATGTCGAGGGTCATTTGAACGCTAATGACCTCCGACCCGCCTACCGAGCCCTGAAGAAGCTCCGTTCCAAGTCTCCTTCTCGGGCGAGTGCTATTCGAACAGCAGATGGGCGCCTCGTGTCGGACATGGATGGGCAGATGGCTCGTTGGGCTGAGTACTTTGGGCAGTTGTTCACGGTGGACCCTCCAACTGAGCAGCTTCACACCACTGGGTTACAGGCAGTGGATGCCGATCCTCCCATTGACGAAAACCGCACCCTCTCTTGACGAAGTCGAGAGGCGTAGCAAAGTTGAAGGGTGGAAAGGCAGCTGGTGTTTGTAATATCAGTGCGGACTCCTCAAAGCTGGGGGTGAGGCCATGATCCGCGGGTTGCATGCTGTCCTGACTGCCGTGTGGCAATCAGGTACCATTCCTCCTGACTGGAAAAGGGGGCTGGTCGTCCCTATCTGGAAAGGGAAAGGGGACCGTCAGGACTGCAACAATTACCGCGGTATTACACTGCTCAGCGTACCAGCAAGGTGCTTGCCCATCTATTGCTGACACGAATTCGCAGTCATCTGGTGAAGCATCAGAGACCTCAGCAGTCTGGGTTCACGCCTGGTAAGTCAACAACGGACCGTATCCTAGCGCTTCGTGTCCTGGTGAACGCCGACGTGAGTTTCGACAGGGGATGCTTGCAGCCTATGTTGATCTCAAGAAGGCGTTTGACTCAGTGCATCGTGAGTCACTCTGGGATCTTCTGCGACTTCGAGGGATTCCTGCAAGGACTATTGGTTTGATAACTGGTCTGTATTCTGGGACTGAGAGTGCTGTGAAGTGTGGGGCAGGTGTATCCAGCTTCTTTTTCCCGTGAATACAGGAGTGAGGCAAGGGTGCGTCCTTGCCCAATCACTTTTCAACGCTTGTATGGACTGGGTATTGGACAAGGCTGTAGATCAAAGTGATTGTGGAGCATCCATCGGCAACACCAAGATCACTGATCTTGTTTTTGCCTGTGATGCAGTAATCTTTGCTGAGTCGCTGGAGGTCCTGGTGATGGCTCTCGGGGCGCTGCACGAGGAGGCAAAGCCTTTGGGACTTGGTCTCCTGGCTCAAGACCAAGGTCCAGGTATTTGGAGACTTACTAGATGAAGCAGTACAGTCTGTTCATGCGTGTGGCAAGGACATTGAGATCTTGGAAAGTTTTACATACCTTGGTAGCGCAGTCCATAATGACGGCGGGTCACGTCAAGAAGTCTTACGGCGGATTGGCATAGCCCACGGTGTTATGGACTCGCTCAGAGGGAGTATTTGGCGTTGTCGGTACCTGTGCAGGAGGACAAAGATCCGGATCTTCAAGTCGCTTGTGATCCCTGTCTTACTCTATGGTTGTGAGACATGGACACTAAATAGTGACTTGAAGAGACGAATCAATGCCTTTGGTAATAAGTGTCTTCGCAGAATCATGGGGTATCGCTGGGATGATTACGTGTCAAATCAGCGATTGCACCGTGAGACTGAATCGAGGCCTATTACCTGCATAGTCCGTCAGCGCCAACTTCGGCTATATAGGCACGTGGCACGGTACCCTGAAACCGATCCTTCCCATCGGGTTGTATCTGTAAGAGACAATCCGGCGTGGAGGAGGCCAAGGGGGCGCCCACAAGGTTCGTGGCTGGGGCAAGTTGATGTTTCTTGTCGAGAGCTTCTTGGTATGGGAAAGGAGCCTGAATGGGAACTCGCGCGTGGTGACCCGCGGGAGTGGCGTCGTAGGGTGGGCGAGGCGACGCGCCCCCCGGCGTATGCCCCCAATGATTGGTTGATTAACCTCTAGAGTAATAGAAGTGTTTTTTAAGCTTGGAGGAACTATCAGGACAGCTCTCACAAATCGCCAGCTTTGTTGTCATCCAACTTTGGAACATTGGTTTTCTCTTCAAAGTTTAGGGCCTTCCGATGTATACATAACCTATATATCTATATTTTTCATTTATAAAATAGGAATGTATATTTGTCCGAGTAATTGTAGGATTCTGGGAAAGAAAGATTATGCCTTTGACGGCAGGCTAGAGATGCTCTCTGATGATTATGAGATAGGAAGAAAAAAGGTCAGAGAGGATACAGGGAGACTCTATGAAAAGGCTGCACCACACCCTCATCATCATCTCCCCTGGGAGTACCGTTCTATTAGTGTTTTTTTATCCGTAACAAAACTCAGTTTATTTCTCTCTCATTTCAGGACAATGTCTTTGCCGGGTAGAAGCGGCCGTGGCACTGGCGCGATGGGGAATGCTGACGATGGAACGGTTCTTTCTGTAGCAGCCCCAGTTGGAGACGCTAAATTAACGGTGAAAACTAGGCCTGCCAGTCCACCCAAAATGCTTCGAGCCCTGAAGGAGTCGCCAAAAAAGGATCTCACAGCGGCAACCACTCCTGAAGCTCTAAAACAATACATATGTGCCTGCTCGGTTTTAGCTCCTAACAATTCACAGATCTATATACCTGAGATGAAGCTGGTTGCAAGTAATTCTAGCGGTATGATTGAAAAATATGAGATTGGAGAGCGCAAGTTCGGCGTCCAGGAGAAGGTCATCATGCTGGTGGGTGCGACTGGTTCAGGCAAAACAACGCTTATCAATAGTTTTGTCAATTACGTCTTCGGAGTTGAGTGGAAAGATCCCTATCGCTTCAAGATGATCATGGAACCCAACGCGGCCAATCAGGCTATGATCAGACCACCAAAATCACGTCCAAACACCCTCCACCACCAAAAAGGCTCCGAGTGCCCTTCACCTCACCATCGTCGACACTCCAGGCTTCGGTGACGTGACTGGCATCATGCGGGACAAGGAAATTACTGAAAATGTTCGCAATTTTTTCACAACTCGTGGTAAAAACGGTATAAGTCACATTGATGGTGTTGGATTTGTGGCTAATTCTTCCCATTCAAGACTCACCGCAACGCAGAGGTACATCTTTGACCAAATTTTGTCCCTTTTCGGCAAGGATGTTGCTGACAATATTTCCTTTTGCTCACCTTTGCCGACGGCAAAAACCCAAGTTCTAAGTGCAATAAAGGAAGCCAAATACCTTAAAAGAAGCATTTCAAGTTTAATAATTCAGCACTATATGCTTTCCGAATGGGGGGTGCGGCAGTAAAGACAGTGATAGTGATAAAGAAGGAGATGAAAGCTTTGACTCTAGTTCTGGAAAAGGGGAGTCAAGAGCTTCAAACAATTTCTAGAGCACTTGGGCTTGCGGAGAGCAGGAGTCTCTTTCTTACTCAGGATGTTCTCAACGAGAGGAATAGACTTCAGCCTATATTGTAGGCATCCCAGAGAGATATAAGGAAAGGGAACTTGGTACATTAGAGAGGCTGAAGAAAGAAAAGGAAATGTTGCGTCGCATCATGCTGATATAGAGAAAAACAAAAATTTCGAGTATAAGTTGAAGGGGAGATATTTGTTTTAGTCCCTATTCCCATTGGTCAGCATGTAACAAACTGTCTACATTGTAACCGTACGTGCCATGAAGACTGTGCAATCCCCTCAAGACAATTGAGAGGGATGTTGGCCATGGCTGATGAAAACTGCCGCATTTGCACAAACAAATGCATCTGTCTGTACACAGAAACATTCCGTTTAAGTATGAGTTGAAATGAAAAAGACTAAAAAACTTAATGAGCTGCGTCAGCGCTACGAAGAAGCCGCCCGCGAAAGCTTACTGCAGTAAATCTCATTGAGGAAGTTTGCATAGAGTTTTTAAGCTTTAAAGTTTAAGGTTTTAGGGATACAAACTAGTGCGGACGTCTCTCCAGAGACTTCAAGAGATAGCTCTCAGACCTAACCCCATGACCACAGTACAATACTTGGGCGTTCTTATCGCGGCGGAGAAGAGTCAGGGAGACCCAGGATGGGAGGCCAGACTGGAACAGCTCGAAACTGTCAAGAAGAGGCAGAAAACATGGAAATGATAGCTGACCAAAGCTTCGATCCGTTTAAGAAGTATGCGAAAACAGGAGCTGAAGATAAAAGACTTGAAAAGTGGGACCTGGGGTAAGGTCTTTGGCTACTTCAAGAAATAACAGTAAAATCTGAAAGAAAAGTTCGAAATTTCGTCAAACTATTTGATCTGCAGAAGCGAAAAGGACTCCAGGATCAGGAGGGGTGTTCCACGGTCTGGCGGACCATGGCGGAATTAGGGGGGGGCGAGTAGGCCATGGCCTAGGCCCCGCGCCTATGAGGGCCCTACGCCCTCACATATAAGTATGATTCCACTATAAATAAAGCAATTGATTAGTGATAATTACAGGTCCAGTTGAAAAGGGTTTTTTGCAGTTTGTACCATGCTAAGCCACACTGGCAGAGATATTGCTACAAATGTTCTTGCTTTTCTTAAAGAGAAGAACATTCCAGTTACGACTGCCGAGGACAGTCCCCATGACAATGCCAGCAGCATGTCTGGTAAATATCAGGGGACCCAACAGATAAACAGAATGAGTGTATGAAGCTGAGTACATGCCATGTATGGCTCATTCCTTAAACTGGTGGGTAAATGTGGGTGCAGAAAGCTGTCGTGCTGCAGGTCATTGTTTGCTCTGATACAAAATATGTACAACACCTTTCTTGTTGCCCTCTACTTATCCTTGGAGCATACACCTTGAGGTATAGAGACCAGGCTTGGAGTATTTGTAATTGTAATTTAAATTTAAATGTAATTAATTACACATTTTTGGGGTAATTGAATTGTATATTTTAAATTTACAAGTAATTGTAATTGTAATTGTAATTGGCTGTTAGAGCACAACAATTACAATTACTGCATACAAAATTACAAATATTCGTTATATACTGAAATGAGAAAAAAAAAGAGAAAAAAAGGGTATACATCTCTTAGCACCGTATCAAAAACCTTCTCCATGACATAGGCGCATGAGCCGGGGGGACAAAAAAGTTCGGCAAATAGCCACAATAGCAGAGCTATTCAAGTGGCGGCCCATGAGCCAAAACCGGCCCTTGCTTGAGTGGTTTTTTTATTGGCCTTTTGACAGACGCAGAAGAATTTAAATGTATTATTAAATTTTTTTAAATTTTTCTAAGTAAATTTAAACCCAAGTTCTACTTCTAATTTTCCTTAAAATGGACGCTTAAAATGTCCTTTTATGTTAGGAACCATACGTGTCCATACCGGTAGTACTATGCGTCGCATAACAGACAATACCCCACGCCTCGCTACCTAGTTTTCTCCTGATTATTATTTATATATATATATATATTTTATATAATACAAATACATATATATATTATATATATATATTATATATATATATATTATATATATATATATATAAAAAATACATATATATATATATATATATATATATATTTTATATATTATACAATACATTATATATTATATATTTTATATATATATATATATACTATATTAATATTCTATATATATAATTATAAAATTTTATATTATTATAATATTAATATATCAAATATTATATATATCTTATATTATCTATATATATATATATATATATATTATATATAATAAGAAAAATATATATATATATTTTATTTTATTATATATTTATATGTCATATAATCTATATATATATATAATATATATATATATATTATATATTTTATATATATTTATTTATAAAAATATTTATATATATTACTATATATTATTATTTATTATAATTTTTTATATATATTATATATTTATCTATATATCTATTTATATTATTATATATTATTAATTATATATATATTTTAATATTAGATTTTATTATATTATATATATATATCTACCTATTTAATTATCTATTTTATTATATATGATATATATATATATATATTCTAAAATTATTATATATATACTATATATATTATATATTATTTATATATCTATAATATTCTATATATTATTATATATATATATTTTATATTATCTATAATATTTATTTTATATACCTTATATATCATATATTTTATATGTTATAGTATATATATTATATTTTCTATATTATATATATCTATATTATATATAATTAATATATATTTTATTATTTTCTGTATATTATATATGTTATATATCTCTTTCTTATATATCTATTTCTATATATTTTAATTATATATATCTTGTATATATATAACTAATATTCTATATATATATCTATCTATATTATCTTTATATTTATATATATATAATTTTATATTTATTATTTAATCTATTTTATCTTTATTTATTGTATATATATATATTATATATATATTTATAATATATTTTATATATTCTTATTAATTCTATATCTTATTATATATTATTATATTTAAAAAATTTTTTAAAACCCCCCTTTTTTAAAATTCTTTTTTTATATAATTTTTAAAAAAAATTTTTTTTTAAAAATTATATCTTTTTCTATTTTTTTTTTTTTATTACCCATAAAAATTATTATTTTTCTTTTTTTTTTTTTTCCCCCCCTTTTCTTTTTTTATTTATATTTATATTTTTTTCCTTTTTAATTTTTTTTTTTTAAAACCCTTTTTTAAAAAATTTTTTTTTTTTTTTTTTTTTTTTTTAAAAAATTTAAAAAAAAATTTTTTTTTTTTTTTCCCCCTTTTTCTTTTAATTTTTTTTTTTTTTTTTTTTTAAAAATATTATTTTTTTTTTCCCCCTTTTTTAAATACCCCTTTTCTTTTTTATCTTCTTATCTTTTTTTTTTTTTTAAATTTTTAATTATTTTTTTCCCTTTTTTTTTTTTTTTAAAATTTTTCCCTTTTTTTTTCTTTTTTTCCTTTTCTCTTTTTTTTAAATTTTTTTTTTTTATTTTTTTTTTAATTTTTTCCTTTTTTTTTAAAACCCCCCTTTTTTTTCCCTTATATTTTTATTTTTTTTTTTTTTTTTTTTTTTTTTCCCCCCTTCCCCCTTTTTTTTTTTCTTTTTTTTTCCCCCCTTTTTTTTTTTTCCCCCTTTTTTTTTTTCTTTTTCCCTTTTTTTCCCTTTTTTTCCCCCCCTTTTTTTTTTTTTTAAAATTTTTTCCCTTTTTTTCCCTTTTTCCCCCAAACCTTTTTAACTTTTAAATTTTTTTTTCCTTCCCCCCCCCCCCAAAAAATTTTTTTTAAAAAAAAATTTTTTGGGAAAAAAAAAAAAATTTTTTAAAACCCCCCCTTTTTTTTTTCCCCCTTTTTTTTTTTTAAATTTTTTTTTTTTTTTTTTTTTTAACCCCCCCCCCTTTTTTGGGAAAAAAAATTTTGGGGGTTTCCCCCAAAACCCTTTTTGGGGGAAAATTTAAAATTTTTTTTTTTAAAAGGAATTTTTTTTTTAAAAATTTTTTTTTTTGGGTTTTTTTTTTTAAAAATTTTATTTTTAATTATTTTTTTTTTTTTTTTTTTTTTTAAAAATTTTTTTTTTTCCTATTTATTATTATTTTTTATTATATATATTCTATATATTTATATATATTTATATTATATATTTATATATATATTATTATACCTATCTTAAATTGAAATATCAATATAATAAATTATATATATATAAATCTCTAGTGATACTAAATTATTAGAATCCATACACTTTAAGCACTTGTCCCCTGATCTTAATAATCAAGTCACCTCATGCCAATTACATATACTCAAATGATTATTACACTGTTTCGATCGTCCGACTCTCGTTCCGATCGCCTCATAGGAACCGAAATGCTACCTGTAATATAATTGTTCATTCAGTCCTCTGCCAACCTAGACAGCATACACTTCAAGGTTTGATAAATTATAAATCATGTTTTTAGTTTATAGATAATATAGGATTATTTTATTGTTTTAATTTTTTTAGATGTTTGCTTTTAGCAGCTTTTAGTATTATTTTAACGAGTATGATACCATTTTAGCCTGATGATGCCAAGTGCCTTGGCGAAACGTTGCACGCACACATAAAGAACCCCCAAGAAATGACGAGTGTTTTTGCCGCCCTGAACATCTTATATATAATAATAATTTTGTTTTCACCTGAATTCATACAGTAAAAATAAAAATACAGAATATATACATATATGAGTAAAATACTTAAGGAGTAAAATACGAGTTACCTGTATACAAAGTTGAATAAGTAACCTTCCAACTTTCTCCTCATTAGCAAAACAGGATGACTGACAGATGTATACACGAGTTACCTGTATACAAAGGTGAATAAGTAACCTTCCAACTTTCTCCTCATTAGCAAAACAGGATGACTGACAGATGTATACACGAGTTACCTGTATACAAAGGTGAATAAGTAACCTTCCAACTTTCTCCTCAATAGCAAAACAGGATGACTGACAGATGTATACACGAGTTACCTGTATACAAAGGTGAATAAGTAACCTTCCAACTTTCTCCTCATTAGCAAAACAGGATGACTGACCGATGTATACACGAGTTACCTGTATACATAGGTGAATAAGTAACCTTCCAACTTTCTCCTCATTAGCAAAACAGGATGACTGACAGATGTATACACGAGTTACCTGTATACATAGGTGAATAAGTAACCTTCCAACTTTCTCCTCATTAGCAAAACAGGATGACTGACCGATGTATACACCAGTTACCTGCATACAAAGGAGAATAAGTAACCTTCCAACTTTCTCCTCGTTTGTGTGATCGAGGAGCCATGTCGAGAATGACCTTCCCATATGACACACGCATCTCACAGCCCTAGGTAATAGCCTATACTGATAGCCCTCTTGTCCTCTGTACTTATACTATCTCTACCCGGCAAACACGCTACGTAAACATAACGTTGTATTATGCAAGATCTATAGACTGTTAATAGTATACAGTATGATCGCATACCGTATAGATAGATAGTATGTCTATTAATCTTGATATTTTGGTTGAAATTTAGTCGTCTGGTTTTGACGTCAATATAACGTCAAGAAAACATATTAATTCAACGTAAATTACAACATAATATACTCTCGCCCTTTATACTATGTATACACAGGAGACCGAGGCGTGCGTGGTGGTGAGGGATAGAGGGAAGATGTTTATATAGAGAAAAAATGTTGAAGAGGATGAGTAGAAATATTATAATGCGTGTTTTAAAGAATTATTGTATTACTGTGTTCAGGGGAGAGTCTTCGCTTATGTTTTTCTTTTGGTAAAGGTTACTAAGTGATATCTTGGAGAGCTTGAAGGCCTTGCATGTCTGGTTGTAGTATAAATGATAAACGTTGTGTGTGTGTGTGTGTGTGTGTGCGTGTGTGTGTTTATATGTGTGTGTGTGTGTGTGTGTGTGTGTGTGTGTTTATGTGTGTGTGTGTGTGTGTGTGTGTGTTGTGGGTGTGTGTGTGTGTGGTGTTGTGTGTTGTGTGTTGTGTGTTGTGTGTTGTGTGTGTGTGTGTGTGTGTTGCGTGTGTGTGTGTGTGTGTGTGTGTGTTGTTTATGTGTGTGTGTGTGCGTGTGTGTGTGTGTTATGTGTGTGTGCGTGTTGTGTGTGTGTGTGTGTGTGTGTGTGCGTTTGTGTGTGTGTGTGTGTGCGTGTGTGTGTGTGTAGTGTGTGTGTGTGTGTGTGTGTGTGTGTGTGTGGTGTGTGTGTGTTGTGTGTGTGTGTGTGTGTGTGTGTGTGTGTGTGTGTGATCTGTGGTGTGTGTGTGGTGTGTGTGGTGTTGTGTAGATGTGTGAAATGTGTGTGTGTGTGGTGTGTGTGTGTGTATGTGTGTGTGTGTGTGTGGTGTGTGTGTGTGTGTGTGTGTGTGTGTGTGAATAGAATGGAATATATCTATTGCTTGGAAAATTTACAGTAAAAGTAAAAAGTATGAAGCACAACACCTCAATTAATTAATTAAAAGAATTAAAATTAGAAAAAATAAGGTATAAGTAAAGTAATACAAGTAAAAAAGTTAAGTATGAGTAAGGTAATAAAAGTAAATAATAAAGTAACAGTAAAGTAATACTAGTAAAAAAGTAAAGTATAAGTAAGGTAATAAAAGTAAATAATAAAGTATCAGTAAAGTAATACAAGTAAAAAATAATTACAATGTTCAGAGATGATTGTATTCAAATATAAGTAATAAGCCTATGGATACCCTATACTATTTCATGCATTACACTAATCCTTTCAACCATAACTTCTGAAACTTATACATACAACTTATACAACTTATATACATATTCCTTATACAACCCGACCAGAGCTGGGCACTAAATACATTGAATGTATTTTAATACTAAATACTAAATACATGGGAAAGAATACTGATATTAATATAATACTAATACACAATTGTATTTAAATACATGTGTAAAT
>JACEEZ010025780.1:0-47198 GCA_016584305.1 Chionoecetes opilio | reverse complement strand
GATAGTTATAAGATATTATTTATCAAAAATTTAAAAAAAAGGGGGGTAATGAAATAATAATTGTTTTTTGATATCATAAATTGACTCAAATTTAAATAATTTAATGAATATTAGTTCTAATCCATACCGAACGCACTACGACAAAAAATAGAACCATTTACGAGATTACAGTATACCTCTAAGTTATGAAGTATATATATCCGTGAATAGTATTATCAATATCAAACGATCGCGTGACGCCAGTATCGTGGAGTAGTATACTTATATATTAATATATATATAATAATATGATAATATAGTATAAATAATTATATATATTAATATATATAATTAGAAATATATTATTATAATATTATTATTATTTGAATAAATATTAATAAGATTATATATTAATATATGTAAAGTTATAATATAATTATAATATATATATAATATTATATTTTATAGTATATATAAGATTATAATATCATATCATAAATATATATATATATATTATATATATATATTATATATTATTATCATATATATAATATATATATATTGTATTATATTATATGATAATATATTATATATGTATATATTTAAGAATATATAAAACATATATATATATATAATATATATAGTATATTTAAATAACCTTATAATATTTTTAAAATATATATAATATATCGTACAAGTACATTATATATTATAAATATATAATCATTATGTAGCTAGGATAGTAAATGTATATTTATACTCACTATATTAATATTTATAATATAATAATATATATAAATATAATTATTTTTATGTTAATCATAATATATATTATATATATATATATATATATCATAATATATATAATTATAATATATTATATAATATATATATATTTATATATATAGTTATTATAATTTATATATATATATATATATATATAATATAATTATATAAGTTATATATATATATATATATATATTATATATATATATATATATATAAATATATATATATATAATATATCTACTATATATATAATATTATATATATATCTATATATATATATATATATATATATATATATATATATATTATATATATATAGTATATATAATATATTCTATATATATATAATATATCTATATATTATTTATATAATATATAATATTATATATATATATATATATATATAATATATTATTATAGATATATTTATATTATATATTCTATTATAATTTATTTATTACTTTATATATATATATATATCATATATATTGTATATGATATATATATATATATTATATATATTATATATATAATATATATTATGTATATATATATATTATATAATAATATATATAATATATATATATATATTATATAATATATAATATATATATATTATTATATCTATAATATATATATATAGTATAATTATATATATATAATAATGATGGACCATGTTCGGTCGGTTTTTACTGCATACGCGGTGGCGGAAAGGATTATCTAGGAATACAATGACTGTTATCTATATTGGTATATGTACTTTAAATGTGATTGTTCTATATATGTACAAATAAAACGTAAACACCTGGAAATGCATTCGAGACTAGAAGCAATTGCATGAACAAACACAAATCAACGCCTAAAATGTCATGTCACTTCTCAGTACATGAAGGCTATTCTAAAGCTTATATAGCTAAATTAAATTAAAGAATGGGTTTAAAAAATAAAAAAACATATTAATTGCCCAAGTGTTTTTTTCAAAATTTTTGTTTTTGGGAAAGAGAGAAAAATTTAATTTAACTTTCCCCATCCCCTGGATTACCCGAGTGATTTTTTTTTTGTTAATCACTTAATCAGGGTTTAATCATTATCAAAACTATTTAAAACCCGGAACAAAAAAAGCCTTTTTGGAACCTTCGGTTGTGAAATTCAAAATGGGTGGTTTGGGTGAATTTGTTTTTTGCTTGTTGAAATGGGTTTTTTCGGTTTTTCGGTTTATTGATTCAAAAACAAATTACATTTTACTCTATATATATATATAAATATTTATATATTATTTATATATATTATATAGTGAATCCTGATTCGGCCCTCCGCACGTGTCGAGCCCTTGTGCGATCAGTCCGCTATCCGTCGCATTCCAGTTATAGGGCAGTTGTCTTGACTAGGAAATTAGCCAAGATTAAGTGCAGCAACTGGAAAAAAATAATAGAAAGCTAATTTTTTCAGGGTGATCTCTATGCCACTGAGTCCAAATCCCATAAAGTCCAAAAGTCACTAGTGATCTTAAGATGTTGTCGAAAGCGCAAAAATCCATCAGATGGCCTCCTCTTCCGACGGTGACATATTAACTGTTGTGTACAAAATCATCAGCTCACAAAGCGTGTATACCTCTTTTCCAACTAATTTGATGATGAAATGCCGATTATGACCTTATTTTTTTAAATATAAGGACACGCCTGACCTAAAAATAGATTAACTACCCTAAACAGTAATGTTTTGTTCTAGTCTTCCAAATTGCTACATCTTCATTATCGTCAACGGGGGGAAGCCATTGCGTACAATTTAACCTTGGTGACCTTGGAGACAAAGGTGACTTGCAATCTCTGCGCTGATTCCGTAATGATGCATGTTAAGACGCATGAGAGAGATTGAGAGGTTTTATGTTCCGACCTGCTGCCGACGAACTTCTGCACTGTTATTGCTAAGCCAATTGACACCACCCTGTCATTTCTTCTTGAGTTTAGCGTCAGCATAGTTTCGGTACCAAGGTCCAGCCTTGCAGTCCGCTTCCTCACAAAGTGAGAACGCACTGGGGTGCCGCATTGGCGATAAGGGGCTAGCAACTTCCTGTGGCGGGAGACGCTGTTGACCAATTTAAGTAGCAGACTCGCCGTGTACGAAATGGTTGATTCTGGAATAAGTAGGAAGTTGAACTTGTTACAATTTGGCGGATGATTCGCTGCCATCTTGGATCTCTTGGCTCGCGCGGAACATCTTAGCTCCTAGCGGTACGGCTTTGGCGACTTTATGGATTTTGACTCAAGTAGGTCATGAGAGTACATCCTGAAAAATCAGCTTTCTATATTTTTTTTTCACATGTCCATCTGTAATGCTCCTGGTCTAAGTATATTATAAATTAGTATAAAATAGGTATATATGATATAGTAGATATCTATATATATATAGGTCTAGGATAAAGTATAAATATATTATATGATATATAATAGTATATATATAGGGTGATAGTAGGAGATAGATATATGATATAGGACCTGGTGTAATGGAGTCGGAGTCGCGCGGAGTCTCTTACTTTGTGCAGGAATCGGAGTCGTCAAAATATCTCTGACTCCGATCTGCCTTTACATGATCAATTCGCGAGTAAAGACTGTGTGGTGTACTGCACTTCGTAGGAACTTCCCCCCAATTTGTGGGAAAATTTCTTTGTGTTGAGAGCTCTTGTGGGCCGACATGATCAAGCGGTGCAATTGTGAGAAGTAATTGTGGGAATATGGACTTAAACATGGATTTGATTGTTATGGGATGTTGTATTTTCAGTGTATTTTCAGCTGAATTAAATCTTGTAGAGCTTGAGAGGGTATATTATTGAGACGCTAATTTAGAAGACGTACCCAACTAGCACAGTATACGTCCTGTACCTGAACGAATCTGATTTCTGTATGTAGCTAACGTCCGGCGTCTCCACACTAGGGGGTTCTCCTTTTGCAAAATAGGGGTTTCTTACATCACCGGATTGATGGGCACCAAAACGAGGATATTTCCCGTATCCAGGATTCCCGCATCAGGTAATTTTGTAGCTAACTATGCCTAGGCGAGAACCCACATACTTTCGTATGTTATATATTATTTATTTCAAAGGCAATTGATTGTGATATATTTTTATGAAATGAATGCAATGTTCTCTTTATTAACTTGCATACTGGTGGCAGAAATAGGTTACTAATAATCTGACTAAATAGCAACAGTTTGATGATCTAATCTCATTCCGTTTGGCACCATAAAAGAAACAAAGACATTGGAATTGCATTCAAAGTATAGCTATTATCAGTGTTGTACTCAAGACCCAGACCCTCCGAGACGCAAGACCAAGCCAAGACCAGACCCTCGAGACCAAGACCAAGACCAGACCAGACCTCCGAGACGCGGAGACCAACCCTCCAGACCAAGACCAAGAACCAAGACCAGACCCTCCGCGACCAAGACCAGCCCTCGAGACCAAGACCAAGACCAAAGACCAGACTTCCGAAACCAAGACCAAGACAAGACCAAGACCAACCTTCCGAGACCAAGACCATACCCTCCGAGACCCAAGACCAAGTACCAAGACCAGACCCTCGAGACCAAGACTCAGACCAAGACCACCCTCCGAGACCAAGACCAAGACCCTCCGAGACCCAGACCAAGACCAGACCCTCCGAAACAGACCAAGACCAAGAATAGGCATAGACAAAATTTATTTTTTTTTTTTAAATTATTACTATCATATCTGAATGTTTTTGGTCTTTTTATTACTGCGTAATACTACATTGTATTGTCCTGTCCGTTTTGTAAGGAATGGGTTTTAATTTTGTTTCTCATACATGTACAGTACATTTGGAATATAAGCCCTAATTAAATTATATTCCATGGGATAGTCTTAGGGATCAATGCAAAATATTTAAGATGTGAACCCAACTGTTATATGCTCAACCCTTGTCCATGCAGTTAATACCCTATACATGTATGGGTTTACTGCTGTAAAAAGAAAAAGAAGGAAGGCAAATAGGCAAAGTATATTCAAACAAATACAGTTTACTACTAGTCAGTTTGCAAATGTTCTTGACCATTTTCAGTTTACTCGGTCTGTTAACTCCGATCTATAGCCAGACAACCAGTGCCGATTAAGCCTCGACTGGCCCTGAAGGGCAATTTTGAATTTTAGAGAATGGCCTGAAGCGTCCATTAAATTAGATCAGATGGGTTCATTGGAAAATGGACCCCATACCCAAAATGAACTGATTCAAATCAAAACAAAAATATTTAATACAAAGAACAGAAAAATATTTAATGTGAAAAGAACACTAGTTATTTAATCCGCTCCATACACTTTGTGCAGTGTATGAATATATGCATGACAAACTCGGACGATCTGGCACTTTGCTTCTACAAGTTTACTACGACGTTCGATTGTAAACTTGCTGCGCTTTTAACACTGACACACTCTTCCAATTACGGAACTGGCGAGTGCGCAGGTGTCTCGGAGGCAAATCACTTGCAAGATTCACAGAGGCCAAAGCACCAGAGGCGCGCTGTTGATGCGGGATGGTTGAGAACGCTTCACATACTGTGATTCTGCCCTTGCTGCGAAAATGAGCGTTCACCTAACGATTGGTGTCCATCAGTGTTAATGTGATCGTTGCGGAAAATTACTTCTGTGTTTTGGTGCAGGAGCTGCATAACTCCATGTGTTCAGACGACCAAACATATGCTTGCACACCCTGTTGAGGGGAACTTTGAGGCAGTGTTGGTCTTATACCGCAATGTACCGCGGAACTCCTGAGCGCAAAGCGTCAGTATTCGGATCCTTGTGTATGACACACTTGCCAAGTCCCTGTCTAGCTCTGTTGATATCCTCGTCAGTCCATAGTCAAAACTATGTCAGAACTCCAAAGGCGCTGCATCTATACGAATACACAGTCTAGTGCGATTTCTGCAATATAGCACTTCGTTAAGTTGTTGGCAATGATGATGTATTAATTTGAAATTTTTTAAGTTGCACGTTCATCCCTTCTGTTGGCATTAAAACAAACCTGTGAATTTCGACATCATTGCCACGCTTCTTGACGCTTGGATTCGCCGACCTTTGCGGATTTGTTAGTGCTGTTGCCCGCACGATCACATGCTTGGGTGCTCCAGTAAGAAATCAAAAATTTTCTCTAGCGCAGCAGTGTAAAGAAGCTCATGAACTCTTTAGCCAGACGGTGTTAATGTCTATGGGCATTTTAGGAGGAGGCACTTTGCAACAGCTTGAGTATTCAGCAAGTTGTAGCGCTGGCAAAAATAAATGTTTGACGCATTCAGTCATTGAACAGTGTCCCTATCAATATGCTTACTGACAGTCTATCACTGTATCACAATTTAAGGAACTCCTGTAAATAAGCTTCTTCAGTCTTCAGAGTTCCGCCTGTTCTGGAGCAGCTTACGATATGGCATTGCCTATAGGCTCTACTAAGTACATAATCCTGTCAATGGAAATCATGGCACATAGAGGTATGGGTCGAGAGGACCGGTAGTATATATAGGCCTACACCCTAGGGCACAACTGTCTGTAAACAATGACAATAACCTACATGTATAGATCTAGAGTCATGGCTACGGAAGTGACTAGAGATCTTCATACTTGTAATACAAGTGTGTAAATTTGTAGAATCCTGATATTCTTTGTGGTCCCGAATTTTTGGGCTGGCCCTAAGCACATGCCTTGTCTAGCCAATCAATGGTTACATCCGCCACTGGAGTATGAACAGCTTTATGGCGCGTGCCGTGAATCGGAAACGACACATGTTTTGTTCCGTCCGTGTATGGATAAGTCATTCCCCCTTCCCCAAACGCGTGCGGATGCACGTTTTTAAATCCTGGTCTCGACCATGGTCTCGAGCCAAACTGGTCGAACCAGAGGCCTTCGAGCACCAATATCTATAGGCGCGGGACCACATCAGACGAGTACCAAGACCAGGAACCAAGACCAATCAAACTGGTCTCGACCGGTCTCGGAGGAACCAAAAACCGCGTCATCGAGACCTACAACACCTGGCTATTAATAAAAGAATAAGATATTATATTTTATGGCATTTGTAAGGGTCCATTCTACTCAACCTAAAAGCACACTTGAATGACCATTGGTAAGAAGAGTTAGCTCGGTAAAGCATACAATCAATTATTGTGCGCGGCTAAGCCACACAGCAGGACCCACGAGTCACGCACACATCAAAGTTGTTCATGAAAGAACTCTTCAAGTAGCACAAACATTCATCTCCTTCGTTGGAATTAGCCACAAAAAAATCCAATGATAGTATAGAGAATGACATGTAAAAGATATGATAGAAAGAATAGAGAGGAGTAGGAGCATACGCTAAGACTGCGTGCGTGTGCAGTGCGGTGCTCATCTCCGTGGCATGTAAGCCCTTCGAGCCTGTGGTTGTTGATAACCCTTACGCCCGGGACACAGGTAGCCTGGTGTGGACTCCCGGTTACCACAAGTTACCTTCCACCAGTTACCCTCAGGTCCCATTTATCACCCAAAAGGTGAAGGTAAGAAACAGTGGGTGGGCTGGTCCACCGACTGCCCTGGCCGCCGGGATACCGAACCAGGCCCGCAGATTCGTAGCCAGGCACGCTAGCCACTGTCCCACTGGAGTCTACGATTACAATATAGCCGATTGTGAAAAAAAAAAAAAACATGATATTTTGATACTCATGTTTTGAAGCCCATACCCTACAAGAACTGTCTCTTTAGAACACTTTTCCCTCTCTCTTCATGGCGTTTTTTGTATTTTACATAGGCAGAAAGTCTGAGTATACAGGATGGTAACACAATAAAAACAGTCGGAATAAGACAGTGCCCAAACAGTGCGAGTTTGCACAAGAGCAACGACTAATGAACTAATCAGAGGGTAGACCACACCAGTGAAATTGATATGATTAACAACTTACCCTTACCGCGGACTGGTAAAGTCCAAGAGCTTTTGATGATTCGTTTGATGAATTTCCCCCTTTTACAAAATATTTATATATATATAGTATATATATATATATATATATATATAGATATATGATTATATTATATATATATATATATAAATAAATATTATGGAGGAGTATGCCGTGTGTCTGTGTGTTCTGCTCTGTCTGTTTTTGGTTAGCCACCTTTGTGTGGGCAACAAATGAGGAAATGGAAGTGTCTGAGAAAATCCTATGTTTAGATTCGGAGCGTACAGCCAAGTGTCTTCAATGGGAAACCACATACTCGCCTATGAGTTGGAGTCTTCGGCCCTCTACGTCTTTTAATGCAGCCCGTATACTCTAGATGATTATGCAACATATAGTGCTGCCCTCGGGAAGTAGCCTAGAATTAAACTAAGTCCTTATATTTACCAAATTAATCCTACTATTCCCTAAACTTCGGTTACGCCACTGAGGAGAGAGAGAAGAGAGATAAGATAAGATAGCGAGAGAGAGAGAGAGAGAGAAAGATAGGCAGTGAAGAGAGAGAGAGAGAGGAGAGTAAGAGCAAAGAGAGAGAGAGAGATGAGAGAAGAGAGAGAGAAGGGGAGACGAAAGAGAGAGAGGAGAGAGAGAGAGCGGAGCTAGAAGAGAGAAAGAGAGAGAGAGAGGAGAGAAAAAGAGATATGGAAGAGAGAGAAGTCTCATATCAGTCAGGGTACTATACGTGTGATAATGACACAAAAATACCAACATCTAGTTAGCAAAGGTGAGAATGAATATTTTATTGTTGTGTACATCCTGCAACATTCGCTTTTTTTCGTATTTCATTCACAGGCATGTGGTTAGTTTCTTAAGTTTACTATCATACTACCAGTGCTAACGTGTTGTGAACGATCTGGTTCTGTGTACCCGGAACCTACCCTGTCCAGTACCATACCCTGGTAACTAGCATGTAGTATGAACATGCGACCCTCCAAGGCACAGAGTCATGACTCGTAGCCCTTTGTTTAAAAAGGTTGCACACCCCTGGTTTACGTGTTACAAAAAGATGAGTCAACTCAAAATACAACTGTTCATAACAAAATAAATAAATCATAGAACCTTGAGGACCAAGCCTCCACAACTACATAGGAACCGTTTTGGGAGGAGGAGGAAGGACTTAAGGGATAATAAATACTACATACCGCCAGAATTTTAATTTCTGAATTTGTTTTGTGCACCTTGGAGATTGTTCATATACGAGTGGTTGTTCATAATATTATTATGTACATATTTTTATAATACATTTAAAGTTGGTTTCGTGCCTTATAATGAGGTAGCAACATATGTTGTGAAGTTTTGTTGATGTGGCCGATTTACGTCAAGTGGGATGATATATATCGGTTTTACACATGTGTAGATGTCATATTTTTTTTTCTATACTTCTATTTGAATACTCCCAGTTGTCAAGCCAGCCAAAGGTATGAAAACAACAATCAAGATTTTCGTCAAAGAAATTACGGTTGCCCCATCGACAGAGACTACAGGGGGCAAAGGAACTAATGGGCCACTAAACTCAGTTTTTATGATCCCGTAGAGCAGCGTGAATCTCTCTCAATATTATGGTTTTGTGGACTGCATAGATACATTTTTGTACATGCTTCTATAGAATTGTTTTTCACATCAAAGATTATTCAAATTCATTTAACAAATGTAACTTTGGTGTTCTAGTATGCATAGAATGAAAATAGATGCGTCAATAGTACTTATTTTCTCATAAAATCAACTCGTACATACCATTCAAGATTCGATAACGCCCTCATATACTCATATGCAATCATATCACGGTATGAAAATTTGATTAATCCATTAATGAACAAATATTACCATATTAAATATTTTTGCTGCCAGAGAAGTGTACAAAACGTTTTTTTAAACAAGCCTCGTGGGCTTGATTGTGGAATGGCCCAGGCACACGGCCTCCTACAACCACGGAGGGGCTTTTGCCAAGCCTCTGAAGGAAACATTAGACTTCCCTCCGCCTCAACATGTGTGCCCTTCCTGAGGAAGTTTAAACAGCTCTTGCCTATGTGATTGGTTCACCAGACTCTATACTCGTAACGTGTGGGCAAGACGACCTGAGATGGGGCCATCAGTGTGCCAAACCAAATTTACGTAAATCTGAGAAAACTTCTGGCAAAATCACTGTTAAAATCTGTAGACTTGGGTATAGATCTGAAGAAAAAAATCTGTAGATTTCGCCAATTTTAGAGGTCAAATCTGCAATCTCAAACTAGACCTAATATCTGTAATCCACCCTATTAATCTTCGTCATCACTGGGTTCCGTGTGTATTTAAAATATGTTGGGGATGGTGAACTTAGCCGTGGCGTTAATCATGTTTTTTATTAGAATAGACTCATACTACCCTTGTGCGAACATCTATAGTCTTTCAGCATCAATGGAGAAACATATTCACCCAAACATTTTGACGTAATACTTCCTTGGAGGCTCTTAGACCATGCAGGAGTATAGCATCCCTTCAAATGCTATTTCTTCAGACCAATGTTCATGATATGGACATGAGCAGTGGCGGCTCGTGATAAAATAAAATGGAGGAACTGCAAGCTTTACACAACAGTAGGATACACAAATTTTACCTGACTCAGGTATGAGCATAGGTGGGCGCGATAACGAAACATTTTATCACGATAACCGATAAATCGATAACGATAACCTTATCGGCGATAACCGATAATCGATAACTGGCGATAAATGTATCGCCCGATAAGGCGATAACCGATAAATCGATAAATCCAAAATCCGATACTAGCGATAACGATATTGAGCTTTTTAAATAAAAATCTTAAATGCTATCAGTAACTGTTGAATTCCCTTCATTTACCTTTTGCACACTATAATCTTCTAATTCAATGTTTATCCTGTCTCTTCACTAATGAAAAGTACTGTTTTTACGTAAAAAAACTACATTTGAAAGTTTATACTACTAAGAATGTCTTTTGCACAGCCACAGTCTAGACCAGGTTCTGCAACATGTTCCCCTTCATAAACATGAGCATTAGGGTGGTCCAAGAAGAGGGGGTAAAATTTCAAAATGCACTGGTCCTTTCTCCACACCGCTGCTTTTTTTTGTGCTGCATTCCTCTCCTTGTGTGCAAAAATGTCATGCAATATATTGGGCTATTTAGAGGTCAACCCATCATCTCGCTTTTCTATCAGAGATTTAACCCGGAAAATATCACATCATACCCGACATTGGATCACTTCCCGACATCACAGACCCAATGGTGTTGATTTTTGAATTTCTCCGGGGTTAATAACCCCATAGACCCCATTTTTTTCACTAAAACTGATATACAGCTGTCCTCATGCTTAATTTCATTATTTTGGTTTTCACAGTAAATTTTAGGGGTAGGCAATACCCTGGTTAGGGTATACTTCTAGTAGATATAAGCACATGGTTTGGCATTTTTGCACTCAGAGGGTCGATTTACACATAGAAGTGGTTTCATCAAACCACTGATTTTTGACAATTCACAAATAATTGCCAAAAAAATCGTTTTTTCTATGGAAAATAGAGAAATTAAAATTTTCTTCATATTTTGCAGGTTTTAGTAATAAATGAATATGAAAGCATTTATATTTGTAAAATCGACCCTTCTGAGTTAAAAAATGCAACCATTAGTTTTTAATCCTCTATTAGATTACCTAACCACGTATGGCCTACCCCTAATTTACGGTAATGCAAAACAAATGAAATGAAAATCAGCATTCAGACGCTGTATATCATTTTTTTGTTGATAAATGTGTCTATGGGGTTCCCAACCCCGGAGAATTCAGAAATCAACACCATTTGGGTCTGTGATGTCGGGAAGTGCTCCAATTCGGGTATGTGATATTTTCCGGGTTAAATCCTATGATAGAAAGCGAGATGATGGGTCGACCTCTAAATTAAGTTTTATCGCCATGAAATTTCATGGCGATACCTTTCATGATGATTTCACGATTTCATGGCGATTCATGTCCATTACCTATGGGTAATGGACAAAAAATAACCTTGTGGAGGAATAAAAGTAGAAAAATATTTTTGGTGGACCTCCCTAATGAGCATGTTGAAGTTTTCATCGGACAGGGCGCTCCTCTTGGCCCTGTTGATGTCCTTGCCAAGGGAGAACAAGCGCTCCACCGCGGCGCTGGACGGCATCGCCGTGTTGTACCTCAAGAAGAGGTCAATGAGCACCTCAATGAGCGAACGTTTTGAGAAGACGCCAAGACGGTTAGCTGGGTTTAGACCATTGTTCGGTTCCCAGCTCGGACCTACCTATTTCTGCGATCCAATGCACGTGCGGCTTCGCCCCTGTGCTAAACTGGAACCAAAAAATAAAATGATCGAATATCGCTAGTTTGGAACCAAAAGTATCGGCGATACCGATGAATCGATAACGCGGGATTTTTTTTTCTTCGGATAACCGATAACCCGATATCGTTATCGCGATAAATTATCGCGATAATTTATCGCGATAACGCCCACCTATGGGTATGAGTTGTAGTTGATGTTCACGGACTTCAGGGCATGGTAGTAGTATGGTAGTAGTATTGGTGGTAGAAGGGATGGTGGGGGTGGAAGTGTTAGTGGTAGAAGGGATGGCTGAGGTGGTGATAGTAGAACAGTATTACTTGAAAATAAAGTCGGTACCGCTTGATTTCAGTCTTTTCATTTAATGTCAGCTGGGAAAAGTTGATGTTATGCAAATACTTCACTGGATTTTCCATCTTCATAGGATAATTAAAGAAAGCACGATTTAACCACACCGACACCCGTCTACACGCACTGTAAACACGAGAGGGACGAGACTTAGCTACCTCGACTGCAGCTCATTGTTTTCACAAGTGGCGCGGCGGCGGCGGCGGCGGCGGCGGCCCAGATATGAATCGTACAGCAAATATGAAAGTAACTTAAATTTTGGTCTGGTTTTAATGAAAATTCACTTAGTAACGCATTGAAAATAATTGAATAACATATAAATGACTTTTTATTATGATATATTTGTTATTAGTGTATCAATTCTGCTGTGTCTCTAAAGACACCATACACCTGCCAATGAGTGTCTGGCGGTGCTGCAGCTCTGCAGCCCTATGCCACGAGCCGCCACTGGACATGAGTATATCATAACCATTGGTTTTATTAGTGAAAACCTGCTATTCAACACAAGAACACTTAAGAGTACCTTACAGGGGTTAAAATAACATCAAATATTGAACGCTAGCACCCAGTTGTCCCCAAGTTGCCTATCTAATCAAGATTTATGGACATTTGGAACGGGATCTTAATACTCAGTGCAGTGGCCCATTGGGCACAGAAGGTTGTTTCGTCTCTTAACTCATGTATGCAGGAACTATTCACTATCTGAGAAACAAATAAGAGTTATTGTATGTCTAATGTATATTTTTTATTTACAGATTACACGCGTAAAACTGCTTATATTTCACAATTACCAACCATTATAACCATTGCAAGAATATGTTACGTATAGGGTAAATAACGATCAGCACGACTAAGAACTCTATTAATATTATTCCTTATATGAACTCACACCATCGTAAAGTCATAGCTATAGCTGTAAAGTCAAATTAGCAGATTTATCTACTGTTAAAAGATACAGAATACAGTCTGGGGAGACTTTGGGCTCAGAGCTCCCAGGTGTTTTTCTTTTCATACCTTTGCTGGTGACCACTGGGAGAATTTAAATAAAACTATATATCAAGAAATATTTATACACGTGTGTAAAAACCGACAAATATTCTTCCCTTAACGTACATGGCCACATCAACAAAACTTCACAAAATATGTCGTTACCTCATTATAAGGCACGAAACCAATTATAAATTAATTATAAGAATATATACACTCGCGGCCTTTTCTGGGCGAGAAATGTCCCTCAAAAACTCACCCCAAACTACCTAGCGTGTCACCTCTTTATCTTTTTAAATGCCTTATCAAAGGTCACTTGATAGCAGAAGGGAAACACACACACACACACACACACACACCACACACACACACACACACACACACACTACATATCCTCCTCTATTTTTCCTACCGCGGTCAATTGACCCACCCTATCACCCGCCCCTTCCCCCTCCCTCTCTCTCTTCCATCCTTCTGTGACCTATTTGTAAATAGTTCTTCTCCATTAACTCTCTCTCTCTCTCTCTCTCTCTCTCTCTCTCTCTCTCTCTCTCTCTCTCTCTCTCTCTCTCCTCTCCCCTCTCTCTCATTCGAGAGAAAGAGAGAGAGAGAGAAACAGTTGTGCAGGCTTCATCTTGGCGGCGCTTTCAGGTGGCCACGAGAGAGAGAGAAGAGAGAGAGAGAGAGAGAAGAGAGAGAGAGAGAGAGAGAGAGAGAGGGTGAGGGGGCGGGCTATAATGGAACAAGTTATCATAATCATTATTGGAAGAAAATCAAATACAATAATGAATGATAAGAACACTCTTTCAACATATGCATTTCTGAATGGGAGGTAAATCATATTGCGAGCAAAAAAATGCAAAATGCATATCTCTCTCTCTCTCTCTCTTCTCTCTCTCTCTCTCTCTCTCTCTCTCTCTCTCTCTCTCTCTCTCTCCTCTCTCTCTCTCTCTCTCTCTCTCTCTCTTCCCTCTCTCTCTCTTCCCCTCTCCCCTCCTCCTCTCTCTCTCTCTCTCTCGTCGTATCAGAGATACACAGCAGATGTATGTGTGTGTGTGTGTGTGTGTGTTGTGTGTGTATTCCCCTTCTACAATCTAGGACCGTCGATAAGGCATTTAAAAGGAAGTGACACGCCAGGAGGTTTGGGGTGAGTGGATTCTCGCCCGGCTAAGGCGGGGAGTGTACATAAGAATTTTATGAGCAACCACTCGTATATGGGCAATCTCGAAGGTGCACAAAAGAAATTAGGAAATTTAAATTTTGGCGGTATGTAGTATTTAATTAGCCCTTAAGTCCTTAACCAAAACGGTCCTATTCACGGATTACTTACTAGCCCTCAAAAATCATAACATTCCTAAAGTATATGAAAGGAAAATTCCAAGGAACAAAATACTAAGAATCGTAACCTACCGCTCTACATAATCACTCGGTAAAGATGATTATTATACTGTCTCACATATGGTCGCGGACCCTTTGATGATACGTGTGCAGCACAACATTAAGTATTAATAGCTCCACGGATTTTGTGTGGTAAATCTTAAAGTAATCGGCCAGACCCAATTTTGTTTTGCCTAATTATGTTGAAATTTGGCAAAAACACAAAAAAACATCTAATCCACCAAAAATAAATTTATTTCCAGGCCTTATTCCGTACAAACACGACTTTTGTTAAAAGCAACGCGAATTTTTGTTTCTTCCCTCCAACAGGGCTACGCATGTTATTGATGACGTCACGAGAGGAACGCTCCAATGTAAACAACACTCGTCTGCCTCTGTGAGATCTGTCGGCAAATGTTATAATGAGCGATTGTACTTCGGTGTCAGACAGTGAATCTGTCGCTGTGATAGATCTAGAGTACGATGCTCAATCTGAGACCGAACTAAATGACGCTGCTCGCATATATGAGGAAAAGGAACCTCAGATTGTGATGGGAGCCCAACCCTATATGTTTAGCCAGAGTACGAGGTGGATAAAAAGGTGTTAGCGGAGCCTGCTTAGGTAACAGACTACACACAAACACTTTACACACACACAAAACACTACTAAACACACAAACCACTACCACACAAAAACACTACTACACACACACACAAACACAATACACACACACACAAAAACAACACACACACACACACACACACACCCCACAAACACTACTACACACACACAAACACTACTACCACCACACCACACACACAACACACACAACCACACAACCTACTACACACACCACAAACACTACTACAACCCCCACAAACACAAACAAAACACTACTCCCACACCAAACAAACACCTACTAACACACACACAACAAAACAAACACTATTTACACCACACACACACACACAAAAACACTACTACACACACACACACCCCAAACACTACTACACCCCACACAAACACTACTACACACAAAACAAAACACACCTACAAACACACAAACAACACTACTACACCACACACACAACACTACTACACACACACAAACCCCAACACTACTACACACACACACCACAAACACACTACCACACACACACACAACACTCTACCAAACCACACACACACACAAACACACTACACACACACAACACTACACACACAAAACACACAACACACACACCAAAACACACACACACAATACACTACACACAAACACACACACACACAACACACACACACCACACACAACACTACACACACACCCCACACACACACAAAACACTACACACACACACAACAAACACTACTACACACACACACAAACACTACTACACACACACACACAACAAAACACTACACACACCACCCCACCACAAACACTACTAACACACCCACACACTATAACACACACACACAAAACACACTAACACACACACAAACCTACTACACACACACACCCCACACACAAAAACACTACCCCCACAACCAACAACACACACACACACACTACACACACACAAACACTACTACAACACACTACACACACACACACCCACACACCACCCCCACACCAACAACACAACCACACCCCCACACAAACACACACCACACAAACACTACTACACACACACAAAAACACTACACACACACACACAAACACTACTACACACACACACAAACACTACTACCCACAACACAACACACTACTACACACACACAAAACACTACTACCCCACACACCACAGCGCGGGAAGAGGAGCCTTCCTCCCGTGACTTCACCAAGCCGGGGCGCATCGTCTCCCAGTTGCAGCAGCGTTTTCGAAGCTCAGGGAATTACAGATTTATTGCGGATTATTAAAAAACGGCTGACTGGATTGCAACTAAAATTGAATTGATACACGCGATAATGGCAAAACTCTAACTACATCAATCAGAATGATGAAATGGTCTGGACGATTACTTTAAGAACAAAGGCTCCACCCCTATCTTCTTCTTCTTCTTTTTCCCTAGCCAAAAAGCTCGGGGACATGGGGGGAAAACCGGGGTTTTAGGGGGGGGGGAGCACACATATAAGGAAATAGGGCCCCCCCCAAAAAAAATTCCCTAACTAGGGAAATTTTCCTAGTTCATAGACTTTATCGGGGGCCCTATTTCCTTATATTGTGCTCCCCACCCAAAAACCCCGGTTTCCACAAGTCCCCAAGCTTTTGGCTATAAAAAGAAAGAAGAAGAATGGAGGTTGAGCCATTATTCTAAAAATGACAAAACTCTACAGACCTATCCCAAACACCCCTTCCAACCCCTCGTGCTGTGCACTAACCTAACCTAACGGGGGGCTCCGCCCCCCCCCCGACCCCCCCCGTGCCCGTCCCCTAACCTAACCTAAACCCAACCCCAACACACTCTAACTCGTCGTCCTTGCGCATCTCGCTGGACTTAGTTTTTTTTCAAGCACCTAAATTTAATATGAGCCATGTAGGCCAAAATAAAGGGTCGGCACTCATTAAAAACTAAACAATGTTTTAAGGACAGTAGTTAAAACGTAGAGCCAACATTTGGGTCACTTAGCGTGGGCCCTAGTCTTAAGATTTTCCTTTTGTGTAAAAGGGCAAATTTTCACGAACAAAGTGTTATGGTTGCCGGGCGAATATCCTTTTTCCGTTACTGCAAACCTTATCAAAATAGGCCTTCTAACGGCATCTTTTGGGCAAAGCCTCTGCCTTCGCATTGCTGGAGAAACCCTCATGGGTTGGAAGCCAGCAAAGCTAATCGGCCGGCCGTCGTCAGAATCAGTGGCGTCACGGAAGGATCTTCTAACCAAAACTCTGGGTTCTTCAGAAAACTTGATCTCGTTCATTCCCTGTGGTTAAAAATTGTGTCTGCAGTGGCTGCGGGACCCCGTGTGAGGATCCTGGTGCACATGGGCGGCACCGAGCAGTCTGCCCTGCAGCTGGTGCAGTGGGCTCTGGAGGGATACAAGCTGCTGGGAAAAAGCTACAGCGCCTTAAGGACAAGCTTGCCCTAAAGGCGGGTGAGCACCCAAAGGCACGCTGAAAAGCGTCAGCGAAGAACATAATATGGTATACCTTAGCGTGCAGTACACAGCCGTGCAAAGCGAGTTCCTGGTCGTGCTGGACGCGTACGGCACGCTGCGGGTGCAGGGGCAGGAATCTGTCCTCCAGGATATGTTTCCGGACTATCCCACAATAATTTTGTTTCTTTTCTGAGATTCCTCCTTGTTCTATGTTTCTACTTTAGTCTGTTCTTCAAGGCAACGCTGGATGGGCACGGTGTAAAGTTCTCCATTTCGTCTTTTTCCTTTATCACAGCGGTCAAGTTTCGTTCAACATTTTGAGATTTGCATCATCCATTTGTTGAACACCTTTAACCATCTGATCCCTTGCTCTTGCTTCCCTTGAGTCATAATCTTGCTGTTTTCCTTCATTTTTTCCTTTTAAACGCCACACCTCCAAGGTTGTTGATTTTTTAATTAAAAAAAAAAAAATCGATTATTTGATTTACTCTGATTTATTTGATTTAAAACGGTTTTTTATTTTATTAATTTGATGTTCTACATGAAATCTAACTACTACAGGATTTATTTAGCATATTTAAAAACTAAAAAGAGAAAGAATAAGTTATTAAAAATGCATATAACATGAAATAGATGAATTTACACAGTTTATATTTCTGTGATGGACGTTTTCACATCAATAGGGCCCTTTTCTATAAGCGGTTTTCGCGACGTTTTTCCCCGGGTTAGACCGGGCTAGGCTGGCCATGATGCACTGATGCTCGCGAAAATACATCCAGACTGACCCTGTCCCATTCGTGGTTCCTATTGGCTGGGGGATCAAGTGGGGGTTCTTTACCGTCCTGCAAGCCTTACCCCCCCCCCCCATGCACAGCAAATAATTATATTAATTGACCTCCGGTAATAACCTCCTAGCTGCCCTATGAAAGAAAGGTCATCATTCTGTCTTGGTGATGAGAGTCAGCTAAGTACACAAGATAGAGTTTGTGTACTCAGAGAGTACACAAAATATTGCCTGATTTTGCTATACCATACTGCTCGGCCTCATTTTTCATAGTCTCCTTGCCACTTGACCTTCAAAATGGGAAGTCAATGGGATTCAATGGGATTTGTTGGTAGTTATGATTACTTCGGCGGTTTAAACAAGATAATTATATTTTTCGTTTGATTAATCATAATGCATTTTAAAACTTTGTTTAAATATCACTTTGGCTTTTTATAAAAAAAAGTAACATGCCATTCAACTGTTTGGTTACAGTAGTGTGGCTTTTTGTACAGTACAACAAAAAAATATATATAATTGAGAAAAAAATATTTCTGTTGTGAAAACCCACGTGCCAATTTGCTATCTAAAAGTGCCACAGTGGATTCCCCCGCACCACTCATTGTGCCCCTCATTATGATATAATTATACTCCCAATGATAAATTGGTGTTCTTAAACCCCATTTGTTTTATTTTCCTTCTTTTCCCTCTCATTTTCAATTATGTTTAAAGTTATGATTTAAATCAGTGATTTAAAAATAATATAATTTTATTTGAATCATGATTTAAATCAGTGTTTAAAAATCAACTTGATTTAAATCAACAACCCTGGAACCTCGGACATTTTTTCCTCCCTTTCTGAAGCGGCCTGACACGCGTCAATCCTGCACATATTTGTATATATTTTTTATCAGTTTTTTGGAAGATTTTTTTCTAACAGTGTAGGCCGGAGGCTAATTGTAGCTAACGCCGGTGTTATGCGACATTACTGAGCTGTGAATCCCTGTCGAGTTGGCTTTCTGCGCATGCGCGGCGCCGCGTCACAAAGCAGCAGTGACCGTTAGGTTAGGGGAAAGTCAGGTTAGGCTAATAAGCTTTTACCTGTTTATGTATACCTAACCTAACTGACCAGACCTCTACCTAGCCTAACGGTTAGCAGTGACCGGGTTTGGTTAGGTAAAGGTCAGGTTAGGTTGGGCTAAAAAACTTTTACCTGTGTATCTGTATTAACCAAACCTCCTTTACCTAACTTAAGGGTCACTGCGCTGTGTTGACGGGGGCGCCGCGCATAAACAAAAGGCAACTCGACCGGAATCTCGCAGCTCGGGGATTCGCATAGCACCGCCTCTGGTTAGTGATCGGCTCGGTTCGTTTGTCTTTTTGTTATGAGCACATTCGAAAAAAGTTGGGGACGGATTTGCTAAAATTTTTTACCAGCGGTGGCCGCCCCAATTTAAAATCATTCTTTTTTTTGAAGTCGACCCGGATCTGGACCCGGAATTTTTTTTTAAAGGTATCCTGGGGAGTTTGGGCGTCTGCCGCCCTAAAGGTGGGCCCATCCAACCTTCCTCTAAAGGCCCGTGGCCAGGTTTTGAAGGCCGATTTGGTTTTTGGAAAAACTAAAAAAAGCTTTGTGGGGTAAAAAAAAAAAACTTTTAAAAAATTTTTATACCAATTTTATAACCGGGGGAGTATTTTTCAGCCTTGGCGGGGTTGCGGTCTCAGACTTATCTTGTTTTCTTCTCTTTATTTTGCAATAAATGCCGCATCTCTTCACCCCCTCCTATTTTCCCTCCCTGTGTCAAAAAAAAAACACGCTTCTGTTCTTCAAAAGCATGCTTCCTCATTGCCACATAATTTCCTTTGTGACAGTTTTGTGCGAAAGTCCTTCGTATGGCTGTGCCCCGTTGCCCCGTCACTTTCTAAATTTTTCTTAGGGTATCATAATCACTGTTACACTTACGTTACTTGCCTCTCTTTTTCATTTTTCCCTTTTCATTCTTAGTCCCTCACTCAGGGTATGGGGCTTTGTCTTCGATTAATTTGCCTTTGTACACTCTCCCTTAGTTTTCTATCCCTACGTTTCATTTTCTCACAAATCGCAAGCCTCCAGCTGGCTCGTGTATTATTTTACCTTACGTTTAATCAAAAAAGTCGAAAAAGTGTAGGAAAACCTTTGGTATCGGGTTTTTATTCTGGTTCTTGAAGTTTGTGGTGTTTGCTGCTTGTTTCCCCTTTTTTTGTGCTTTTTCTTGTGTTTTGGGTACGGTCCCCCCTACAAACCACTAGGGGGCTTTTTAAAACTGCTCCACAAAAAACGTGTGGTTGCCCCCAAACTATAAATTTTTTTTTTAAATTATTTTTTCATTGTTCATATATATTTCATACCTCTTTATTATATGTTTTCTTTTGAAACTTTTAACCCAACATGAAACTCGCTATGTAAACACACACCCCTTACTCAGCGTGCACTGCATTAGCGGCTGCCCTTTAAAACCCAAATATATATTTATTTTTTAAAAACCTTTTTATTATAAATTATTTATTATTATTTTATATAAATTATATATATATATATATATATATTAAAATTTTGTAATTAATCAACCGCCCCGCCCCCTGAGGCCCGGCCCGGCCCCCGCCCCCCAGCCTCAGGTGGGGGGGCTGCTGAGTGGGTGAAGCAGGCCGCCCTCAGGGTCCGCCACACCCCGAGAGACTATTTTGGGGGGTGCTGCGAGAAACGCCCCCTCCCCGCTGACACTCACTACCCACCCCACCCCGCCCCGGCAGGGTGACCATGCCAGGTGACTCACCGTAAACCGCCTCCCGCGACCCCCCCTACCGGACGGGATACCCTCCTCAGGGCGGGCTGTCCCCGTTTGTCTTCTTTGCTCCGCATTGCATTTCCTGTACATGCTTGTATTTGGTGTGTGTGTCCGTATGCTTGTTGTACTAAACCTTTACAAAAGTAATTAAAATAAACCACCCATCACAAAACCCCCGCGGCCACGGACAAAACCCAATCAAAACCAAACACCTCACCACCAGCAGCTATTAAAAGAGCCAGGGAGGGACAAAACCATCAGCCCCTTTGGGAAAAACGAATCCAGCTCCACCTCCCCCCCAAAAACCCTCTCCTCCTCTGCGCTGAGGCTCGCTCCTAAGCTGCGTGTGTGCTGCTGGGGTAGTGTGTCCCGGGGGACCTCCTTGCAGTAATCCCGCCCGCTTCACCCCCCACCTTTATTGTGACGCCCCCAGTCCTGGTCACTGGTCACTGGTCCTGTTTTCGACACAGCCCCACCACCTCGTGGCATTAAACGAGTTTTTGCCACTGTTTTTTTTGGCTGCTACGATTTGGCCCCAAAAGAGGGCTTTTCAACCCCAGTCGGATGGGTTTGGGAAAATTCCCCCCTTTTTTCCTGCGATTTTGGATTTTTTTTTGGGACCCGGGGTTTGAGCGGGCTTTTTCTCTTATTTAAATTTTTTTCCCTTTACCTCTGGTGAAAGACCCTCGGACCTAAAAACCCGGTCGTCGGAAAACCCCTCGTGAGGCGCACCTCGCTAGTGCTGTTTGTGTTTTTTCTCGGGTCGGGGCCCCCGCGATGCGCTGGGAACCCGTGATCTGGGGTGCGGTCCCCCTCAGTTGCGGGCCGGAAAAGAAACTTTTTTTTTTTTTGAGCACTCTCTAAAGCTGCCCCAAAGCAATACTGCTGCACCCGTGCAGACTCTTAAATCTTTTGCTGAAAATACAGGGTCCGGGGAAAACCAATTCTCAGAGTGACCCGGAAGACTTCAAGCGGGAGGACCGTCACCTTCACTGCCCCCGAAGCCAGTGTGTGCGCCGGGGCCCCCCACGGCGGATCTCCAATTTCCTCGCTAACGGAATTTTTACCCCCCCACGGCCGGTGCTCAGGGGAAGTTTTCTAAAATTCCCCCCCCCCTCCCTCCCAAATCCCCCCCCCCTTTTTCCCTGAAACCCCCCCACCCTGTGTTTTCCCCCCTCCCCTTCTGAAAACCCCCCACGCTGTGACTTTCCCCTCCCCCCTTTTTCTGAAAAACCCCTCCCCCCTGTTCTTTTTTCCCCCCCACCCGCTATTCTAAAACTCCCCCCTTGCATCAGTGTTCTCGCACCCGTTTTTTCTAAAACCCCCCACCCCTGAGACTGTGTTCCCCCCTCCCATTTTTCTAAAAACCCCCCCCCCCCCTTGATTGTGTTTCCCCCCACCCTTTTTCAAAAACTCACCCTTATCCCCTCATTTTCCCGCCCCATTTATTCTGAAAACTCCTCCACCCTGAGTTTTCCCCCCTCCCGTTTTTTCTAAAAACCCCCTACCCCTGTGTCTGTTTTTCCCCCACCCGCTATTCGAAAACCCCCCCTTGTGCCTATGCTCCCCCCCCTTTTATTCTGAAACTCCCCCACCCCTAGACTGTGTTCCCCCCCCCGTTATTCTAAAATCCCCTACCCCTGTGTCTTGTTTCCCCCCACCCGCACCTGAAAACCCCCTTGGCCTCAGTCGCGAGTGGTCACCGACGGGGTCAGGGGGGGTCGCTCCGGGGGCCCCCTGTGCCGCCCGTGCCCTTCCCGACCTATGTCCTCCCGCTCGAGTGACCGCGCCTGTGTCGACCCCCCCTTGAGACTGAACTATGGGTGTGACACCCCGGGGAAATGATCACATGCGATGCCCTGCAAATGTTTCCCCCGCCATGGGTGGGGAAAGGGGGCTTCGGAGCGCCCCCCCTGGAAACGGGCTTCGGACCCCCCCCTCCGGGAAGGGGGTTTCGGGGCCCCCCTCCTGGAAGGGGGCTTCGGAGCGCCCCCCCCACGTCGTCCCCCCCCCAAAACACTCGACCCCAAAAAGACCCGACCGATCCCGAGCGGAGCGCGACTTGCTAGCGCCGACGATCCTAGACGTCGATGATGATGAATAACCACCATCGTCATCGACATGTCCTCAGGAGCGGGGCCACGGGGGCCCGCGCAGGGCAGGACTGGACCACTATGGTCAACGGTCCGCCGCCCCCCCCAAAAGTTAACTGGGGCCCTGGAGGACCAACCCAGCCCCAGCACCTACCTGGCCATCACGGCCCGGGACGAAAAACCCGACCCTGAAGATGGGGGTGAGGCCCAAATCCTACGGAAAACTCCTCACCCCCAAGGACAGGATCTTGGCGCTCCTGTGGCCCCTACTGACAGGGAAATAGGGTTCTCCCCTTGCTCGTGTGAGGAGGCAAAAGGTAGTGCTGGACGCTACCCTGTTGACTTCCACTCGATGCGGTAAAGGCACAACCCCAGTGGTGTCCCCACCGGCTGCGTGGCTGGGAAAACAAGCCCGAGGCAGGTGATGATTGCCCACAGGACACCCACCTGCCAAGCTCCCTGCGTTCCTGGGGCACCTACCCCTTTACGCCCCTACCGGAGCGAGCCGGTGAGGTGCTACAATGCCAGCGTTAAACCCCCTTTAAGTTGGGTGGACACTCCGTCAGGTGTGGAGTGTGCACCTTTAAACCACCCGACGGAGGATTTATTGGCCGCCAAAAGGCCCCAAGGGGGCCACCACCGCAAAGTGTCCGAATTGCGGGGGGAAAAAACCACGTCTGGACCCTCAGTGTCCTGAGGGGCTTGCGGGATGCTTCAGCCTCCCGCAGCAACACTTCGCCCCACGGCGGCAACACCCCCTCATAAAACAAGCGGAAAACCACAGAAACAACAGCGGAAACACCGTTTCTCCCTGCTCCCCTACCAGCCGGGCCGCCGGGGTCAGGCCGTAAAACAGCCCCCCCCTGTCCCCAGGGACCCCACCCCGGGCCCGGGGGTCGGGTGGAAGGGAAAGTGAAGCGCGCTGACGAAATCAGTGGAGGAGGCGGCTACCACACCCCCCCGCTTTTCCCCCCCCTGCCAAAAAGGGGAGACTGGACCGGGTCCCCGGCCCTCAAGGTCACCCGCCCAGCCCCCACCTGCACCTGCATCCCCTGAACGCCAGGGACAGCGAGAGCCGACGGACTCGCGCGCCTATGCCACAGCTAGACAAATTCCGTCAGCGAGGAACGCTTGCAATTGCTGTTCTCATCTTCCGTTTAAATGCATTTTTATAGGGGGCTCCCCCCGCCCGGAGCTCCCCCCTGCCCCAGGAGGAAGTTGACGCCCTCCTCCTCGGGGAGTTTAAATCATTGAGGCGGCCGTCATCACACACCCAGGGGGACCGCCATATTCCCTCCCCCCCGCAAGTACATCGCCACCGGCCCACGCTAAAACGACCCCCCCCATGGGGCGCCCCCGGGCCCGGCCGCCCCCAGGCTCAAGGGTGCTGCAGGGGAATGCCCAGGGCCTCTCCCCAAAAACATCGGTGTGCGGGCCCTCTTCGAGGGGCCCTTACGTGGTTCTCTTACAGGAAGCTCACCCCTGCTACTTTAGTGGTGCATTGGGGGCTACGTCTCCACTCGCTCCCTGCCATAGGGCACCCGTGGCTGCGTGACGCTGGTGAGGAGCGCCCTCTCCCGCAGAATCCCGACCCGGGGCACTGTGGAGAGGGGTGGGGGCCTTGGCGGTGGCTGCCGTGGGGGCTCACCCAATTGTACAACCCGTACAGGGCCGCGCACCAACTGGAGGCGGGGGGCTGCTCACCATGGTCGCACACCACCCCTCGTGGGGGGGCATTTTAAAAGCCCCCCCCACCCCATCCGCAGTCAGTGTCGGCAACCAAACCCGACGGGGGCGCACCCACAGTGTTGCTCGAGGAGGTCCCTCCCCATCCTCCTAAAACCGGGGACCCCCCATGTCCCAGGGGGAGACGGACCCTTTCCCTTTGGGCGGGGGACCTGGCGGCCGGGGCATCGGGCAGGTGCACCCTCCTCACCATGACCCTACCCCCCCCCACCCTCCAAGCGGGGCCCCGATCCCGCCACGCCTTCGCCGCGATGGAAAATCAAGAGGGCGGGGCTGGGGCAAGTTTTTAGCTTCCTTTACAGTGGGGGGTCACTTACGAGCCCCCGACGACCCGACTAACAGGGGAGGGCCTCACGGCAGCCCTTCAGAGGGCAGCCGCGCGCCATTCCCAAGTCTCTCCCGGGGCCCCCGCCACCCTCCCGACTGGGGGTTCACAACGAGACGTCAGGGGGGGACAAACCCCAGCAAACCCGCACAAAAACTGTATAGACGACGCCCAACCCCACCAACCCGCGGCTGTTGCAGGATGGGTGACTCGCGCTCGGCAGGTTCTCAGCGGGGCCCGGGGGGCCAAGTGGTTGGAGTGGTGCCTCCTTTAACCAGCACACCCCCTCGGCCCCTGTGGAGGGAAAGTCAGGACGCTTCCGGTCCGCCCCCCCACCGACCGGCCGCCCACCCACCCCACACCGAGAGCAAAGCTCATCGGCGGTTCACCCGCGAGGCTCCAGCCCCAAATTCCTCCTCGCAACTGCCACCTCCGCAAAAGCTTCGACAAAACCGCGTGAGGGTGTCAGGGAAGCGCGAGGGGAACCCCGACGTGGCGGACCACCCTTCCCTCGCCAGGAACTGTCGTCGGCAGGAAAAAAAGGGCGCGCCCGCGCAGGGACGGCGGCGTGACATACCCTGCTCCCCATGCCGGGGCCTGCCGGGGACGCCGCCTGCCGCCCGCTCAACGCGTTTGGCTGCAGGGCCACCTCCCCAGCGTGGAAAGGGGGCCGATTTCACCCAAAAACCCCCCCCAGGGAGCCCCCCAAGCTCAGGCCCCTCCCTCATCAGCTCCGGCTAAAAAACCAGGAATGGTGCTTTTCGCGACTGCAGTGGCGCGGGGGGCCCTCCAAACCCCCACGTGTTTGGCTTCACCCGCGGGGTGGGCACAGCTGACAGCCCCCTCCCCTGCACTCAGGCCCCAAAAACTGCCCCCACAGTCACAGTCTTCCTCGACCCTTTAGAAAGCGTTTTGAGCTGGCCAGCCTCACGCTATTCTCGCCACCTCGCGAGAAGGGGATCCGGGGGAAACTGCTCGCCTGGCCCGGGGACTACCTCCACACCCTCGGGTCGAGTCAAGTTCCAGGCCCCAAATCACGCTACAGGAAATGGAGAAAGGACCCCCAGGGCGGATCCTCACCCCTTCCTTTTCAAACCCGCTAGGAGGAGCTGGTCGCCCCGCCCTTCCCGGGTGGCACCGTCCTGCCACTACGCCCACGACCTGGCCCTCGTTGTCACCGGGCGGGTGGGCAGGGTTTGCAAGACGCAGCGCCCTTCGACCTCACACCGCCAATGCGGGGCTGGGCCCTTAAAACTGGCGCAGAAGTCCCGGGCCTGCTATCAAGGGGGCCCCCCCATCTGTCAGCTCGCGTCCAGGGGATCGGCCTGGCTGGACGGCCCTACCTGTACCTCGGGGTGTGGCTCGACAGGCGGGTGCGTTTTCCCGGGGCGCTTGACTACCTGAGGGAAAACGCAGGGCCCGGCTGAAAGTGTGCTGGGCCCTACGCGGCTTAAAACCGGCGCCCCCTTCTCTTCCTCCCGCCTGTATATTGCAGTTGTGCCTCCCTGGGTTTGGGTTATTGCGCCCCTGTCTCATCGGCTCCCCCCAGTCGCAGGAGCGGGTCGAGGTGCTCCAAACAACGCCTGAGGACCCTGCTGGGGGGTCCGAATGGTCCAGCGCCTGCGTAAAGCAACGAGACAGATTGGTGCCCCTCCCACCCGGGGGCAGTGCATCTGGCCGTCGCGTGGCCAAGTATTCCCCCGCGACGTGGAGGGGGTGGCGAGAGGAACTTCGGCTGGCCATGACCAAAGTATCATACCTCGCGGCAACACGTGCTCATCAACACCTCGCTACCACCCCACCTCATTCCCGCGGGGGGCACCGGGCGGGCGGGAGGCCGATGTCCCCCCCCCCCCCCCTACAATGCTCCGCCCCCGTGGGGGGCCCCCCCCCGCAGAGTTCACCGCCACGCGTTGCCTGCCTGTAAAACCTGTCAACCCGGGAGCTTCGGCACACGCGCTGATGGCTATGGCCCGGTCGCCCAGCGGGACAGCCCTGTTACTTCACTGACGGCTCGGGGCGACCCGGAAGTGGCAGAACGGTCCGCGTTCCCCACGGTGGAACAAGTGTCTTGGCGGACGTCCCAAAAACCCCCCCACCCTCCAGCTGAGCTGGTGGCCATCCCGCACGCCCTCGAACATGCCCCGCACCGCCGGGAGGCAACTGGGTAATACCACCGACTCCTGGGCGGGGGTGCGGGCCCCCCAGCCGCATCCCCAAAACAAAGTGGGCTCATCACCACTATCCTGGGCAGCCTACAAGCCTTGTCGCGCAGGGGAAAGGGGGTCAGGCTCAACTGGTCCCCAGCCACGTGGGTCCGAGGTAACGGCGGGGGACGCGGCCGCCAAGCGAGCCCGCCACGGGCCCCCGCGTCACCATGCACGTGCCTCCCCCCTACAGCAGCTCAAGCGCAGGCAGCGGGCCGCACACACTGCGCTCACCAAACAACCGAGAGCTGGGGGCCAGGAAGGCGGGGGCCTGGTACGCTGCAGCCACCGCTACCCCCCCTGGACCCCACCCCCAACAACCCAGGGGGATGGCGCACTACTGCAGCGTGTGTGTCTGGCTACTGCACCAGAGAGGACTGCAGGAGGACTTCGGGGGCAAGTGTGCGACCCCTGCGAATGCCCCCTCGCCCACTGGTGCCTACCTCCCGTCCCCCCCCGCCACCGCCCCCCCCGAGCCCGGCCCGGCCCCGCCGCCCGCCTGCGGTGGGGGGGGGCGAAAAGGCGTGAAGGCAGGGCGCCCTCATGGTCCGCCACCCCCGAAGACTGATGTTGGGGTTGCTGCGGAACCCCCCCCCGCTTCACATCCGTACCCACCCCCCCGCCGCGCCCCGGGAGGGTGACCATGACGCGGTGACTCCCGTCACCATGCCTCCACGCACCCCCCCGTACCTGACGGTACCCCCCTCCTGGCGGGGTGAGCCCCTTTGTACTTTTTTGCTCCTGCATAAGCATTTCTGGCTGCTTGTTTGTGTGTGTAGTCCTGTATGCTTAATTGACAACAACCTTTTCAAAAAAAAAAAAATTAAAATCAACCTTCCACTGGAAATCTGATTTTCTCTCTCCAGTTGCCAAAATAGCTATTATACACCCAAACACCCAAAAAATGTTCTTGTGAATGTCTTGGGTTTTTGCAATCAAAGGTCTTGCTGTTTCCCCTTTTTTTCCCCAAACATAAAAAATTTTTTTTTCTCATATCTGCATCCTGTTCTATGTTTTGTAGTAAAATGTTCAAGTTTTTTCATCATTTTTTCAGTGTGTTGCTTGTAGAAAGTTTAAGTTTTTCCTGATGTCTTTATATTTCTCTTTTAGTATTCTGAAAATTTTGAAATTTCATCCATCCAGTGTTCCATGTCGTGCCTCTGTGTTCCGTGGGTGTGTCTGTTTCTATAGTTTTTGCTTCAGTGTGTTGCTTCTGCTCTGATAAAAAATTTTAGTGGATTCATCATTATCATAGAAGTCTATTCTTTAATGTGTGTTTTTGTATGTTTTTTTAAAATTCAAGTGTCTCTTTTTCAAGTAGCTCCCGCTTTCCATTTTTTGGTTCATTTTCTCTTAAATTTTTCTTTTTTTCTTTTTGTGTTTTGATACAAATTGGTCTATGTTGGTATTAAGATCTTTTAAAAAATTTTTTACTGTTCTGGTCCGTAATCTCTCCCTTTTCTATCTTTGTACATTCTCTAGTTTTTTGCAATACATTTGGCCTTTATTTCCCCCACTTTTCCTTAAATTTTTTCCGCATCTTCTCCTCTTCCTTCTGTCAATCCATTCCGATAACGGTTCTTTGTCCGCTGGTATTACTTTTCAGCTACTTCATGTTTATTTCCTTCTTTGGGACCACAAACCAACGCCATCCTCATTGTTCTTTATTAAAAAAAGTGTAATATATATTATTATATATATTATAATATTATATATATAATTTAATTATTATTATATATATATATATATATATATTATATATTATATATTATATATATAAAATAATTTATATATTAAAATTTTAAAAATATATTATATATATATATATATATTTTTTGTTAAATTTTTTTATATATATTAATATTATATATATATATATAATTATAATATAATATATTTTTTTTTTTTTACATCATAAGGATTGCCAAGAAAACAACAAAAAGAATTAAAAAAGCCCGCTTAGTTGCCCGTCCCCAAAGGAACCTTAAAAAAATATAAACACGGGGGGGGGGCCATTTGTTTGGGAGGGTTTTTTTTACTCCTCTCTTGAAAAGATTTTGTCATAGAAAGGATGAAAAATAGAAACGAAAAAGAGTTCCAGAGTTTACCATGAAGGGGATGAAAAAGGGGAAAAATACGGTTAACTCTTGCATTGGGGAGAGGGACATATAGGGGTAAAATGAGTAAAAGTCTTTTGCCGAGGGCCCCGGGAGGGGTAGGCATGCAGTTACAGTCAGACGAGCAGTACATGAAAAAAAAGGTGAAAAATAGCAAAAGAACAACATGCGGCGGTGATTTAAGATTTAAGACGTCGTCAAGGGGGGGAGTTTTATAAAGACAAAAACTTTTTACTCACCCTTTTAAGGAAACAATACGGTGTATAAACCCCCAAAAATGTGAGATTACTCCATACATGGACGAAAAAAGGCCCTTTTACAAACTTTTGAGTGGGATATATATATAACTACCGCAAACCCTCTCCGGGGGGACTTTTTGGGTACTCCTGCGGAGGCTATTGGTGGGGGCCCTTTGGCCCCCAAAAACCCGGGCTCCCATAGCTCCTTCTACTTTTCCTGAATCAGGATGTAAAATGTATGTATTCCCCCCCCCCCTTCATCACCCTTCCAAAACCCCCCCATCCATTTACTCACCCTTACCCTCACCCCCCCCCCCATTCACTCCCCATTACCCTCCCCACCACCCATTCACTCACCCATTCATTACCCATCCCCCCCCCCATTCACTCACCCATTCCCATCACCACACACCCTTACTCACCCATTACCCATCACCCCCCACCCATTCACTCCCCATTACCCATCACCTTCCACCCTTCACCTCACCCATTTCCCATCCCCAAATTCACTCTCCTTACCCCTCACCCCCCCCTATTCCCTCACCCATCCCCACCCCCAAACCCTCACCCCCCACCCTTCACCACCCACACCCCACACCCATTACCCCCCCACCCCACCCTTCACTCCCTTAACCTCCCCACATCAAGGTTTTCCCCAAATTTTAGCAACCCACTTTTGTTATCACAATTCTTGCTAATAGCTGCTAAAAAAAAAAAAAAAAAATGATCGGGTCATACATAAGTGGGTTATGACCTTCCCTGGTCAAACCCGATTCCAAAAGTGCCCTATAGGGCACATTTTGGAATCGGGTTTGGACCAGGGAAGGTCAAAACCCCCTTTATGATATGACCCGATCACTTTTTTTTTTTTTTTTTTTGCGGGCCTATTAGCAAGAATTGTGATAACAAAATTTGGGTTTGCTAAAATTTAAAAAAAACCCTTTGATGTGGGGGGAGGGTTTAAAGGGGTGAGTGAAGGGTGGGGTGAGGGGGTAATGGGTGTGGGGTAAATGGGTGAGTGAAGGGGGGGGGGGGTTTAGGGGTTTGGGGGGTGAGGGGGTGGGTGAGGGAATAGGTGGGGGGTGAGGGGTTTAAGGATGAGTAAATTTGTGGTGGGGAAAGGGGTTTAAATTGAAGGGGGGAAAGGGGTGAGGGGGTAATGGGTGAGTGAATGGGGGGGGGGTGGGGGTAAGGGGTGCCGTGAATGGGTGTGTGGTGATGGGTAATGGGTGAGTAAATGGGTGGGGGGTGAGGGGTAATGAAGGGGTGATAAAGGGGTTTGGGTGGGGATGGGTAAGGGGGTGAGTGAAGGGGTTTGGGGGGGTGATGGGTAAGGGTGAGTGAATGGAGGGGGGTGATATGGGCAAGGGGTGAGTAAAATGGGTGGGGGGAATAAAATACATTTCTACATCCTGTTTTCGGGAAAAATTTAAAAGGGAGCTAGGGGGGAGATCCGTTTTTGGGGTGGGCCAAAGGGCCCCAAAAACCAATTACCCTCCGCAGGAGCTACCCAAAAATTTCCCCCCCGGAGAGGGGCTTTCGGCTAGTTATTTATTTTTCCCCCAACTCAAACGTTTGTAGGGGGGCCCTTTATTCGTCCATTTAGGGAAAGTTTTACTCACATTTTTTGGGATTATACACCGTTTGGCTCTTTTAAAAAGGGGTTTGAGCCCAAAAGTTTTTCGTTTTAAATAAAACTCCCCTCCTCTGACTGACTGTCTTAAATCTTAAATCACCGCCGAAATGTTGCTTTTTCTTGCTATTTTCTACCGTTATTTTCATGCTCACTGCTCGTCGGGATTTGCTAACTGCATGCCTCCCCCCCTCCCGGGGCCCTCGTGCACAGACTTTCTACTCATTTTATCCTATTTTGTCCCTCTCCCCAATGCAAGATTTTAACCAGTATCTTCCCCTTTTTCACCCCCTTCACTGGAAAACTCTGGAACTCTCTTTTTTTTTCCTTTTTTTTCATCCTTTCTATGACTAAAATTTTTTTAAAGGGAGAGGAGTAAAAAGATACATCCCAAACTAAATAGGCCCCCCCCGTGTTTATATTTTTTTAATGCCCCTCCTTTAAGGGACGGGAAAACTAAGCGGGTTTTTTGTTAATTCTTTTTGTTGTTTTTTTTGGCAATCCTTTATAAATGTAAAAAAAAATTTTATATATATATATATATAATTATAATATAATTATATATATATATATATAAAAAAATATATAAATAATATATAAAAATTTTATATATATATATCTTTTTAAATTAATTTTTAAAAATATATTTTATATATTTTAAAAAATATTAAAATTATATTATTTTAAATTATATCTAAATAAAATATATATAATATATATAAAAATAAAATTATATTTTAATATATAGGGATATAAATTTTATATATAAATATATATTACACTTCTTTTTACTAAAAAGAAAAATGAGGATGGCCTTGGGTTTTTGGGGCCCCAAAAAAGGGAAAAATAAACATGAAGTAGCATGAAAATGAAATACCTGCGGAAAAACGAACCGTTATGGGAATGGATTTGCAGAAGGAAGAGGAGGAAGATGGGGGAAAAATTTAAAAGGGGAAAGTAGGGAAAAAAAAGGAAAAATGATTGCAAATCCCTAAGAATGCTAAAAGACTAGAAAAGGGGGAGAGATTACGGCCACCAGAACAGTCAAAAATTTTTTAAAAGATCTTAATACCAACATAGCCCAAACTTGTATAAAAAACACAAAAAGAAAAAAATGAAAAAATTAAAGAGAAAATGATCCCAAAGGAAAGGGAAAAAGCGGGAGCTACTTAAAAAAAGAGACACTTGAACTTTACAAAACATAAAAAACCACTTTAAAAGAATAGATTTTTCTATGTAATGATAAAATCCACTACAATTTTTACAGTGCAAAGGGAAAACACACTGAAGCTAAACTATAAAACAAAACACCCCAGGGGGAACACAGCAGGCACGCCCAGGGAAAACCTGGATGGTTTGAAATTTCAAAATTTTCCGAATACTAGAAGGAAAAATAAAAAAGACATCGGGAAAAAAATTAAACTTTCTACAAACAACACACTGAAAAAATGATGAAAAAACTTGAAAACTTTTTACTACAAACATAAACAGGATGCAGATATAAAGAAAAAAAACTTTGTTTGTTTGGGGAAAAAAAGGGAAAACAGCAAACCATTGATTACAAAAACCCAAGACTTTCACAAGAACATTTTTTGGGTTTTTTGGGTTATAATAGCTATTTTTGGTCAACTGGAGGGGAGAAAATCAGTTTTCCATGGAAGGTTGTTTTTAAATTATTTTTTTTTTGGTAAATTTTTTGTTGTACAATTAACATACAGGCCCTACACCAAAATACAAGCATCCAAAATGTTTATGCAGGGCAAAAAAGTAAAAAAGGGGCATCAGCCCGCCAGTGGGGGAGGGTATCCCGTCAGGCTACGGGAGGGTGGGCGTGGAGGCAGGTTTGACGGTGAGCCCCACCGCGTCACTGGTCCCCCCTGCCGGGGGGCGGGGGGTGTGGGTACGTGATGTGCGGCGGGGGGGGGGCTTTTGCCGCGGGAAACCCCCAAAATCAGTCTTCGGGGTGTGGCGGCCCCTGAGGGGGGCCCTGCCTTCACGCCCATTCAGCCCCCCCCACCTGCGGGCGGGGCGGGGGGGGCCGGGGCCGGGGCCCTCAGGGGGGGCGGTGGCGGGGAAAGGACAGGAGGTAGTGCACCAGTGGGGGGAGGGGTTGTGCTCTCGCAGTGGTCCCACTTGCCCCCGAAGCCCTTTCCTCAGTCCTCTCTGGTGCGTAGCCGGGACACAAAACGTGCATAGTGCGCCTCTCCCCGGGGTTTGTTGTGGGGGGGGTCCAGGGGGTTTGGTAGTCGGGGGGCTGCAGCGTCCCCAGGCCCCTGCCTTTTCCCCTGGCCCCCCAGCTCTCGGTGGGGTTTGGTAAAGCGCAGTGGGGTTGCCCCCCCGGCTCGCCTGCCCCCTTGAGCTGCTTTTAGGCTGGGAGGCACTGCAGGGGTTGACGCTGGGGCCGTTTGGGGGGCTCGCTTGGCGGCCGCGCCCCGCCGCCCGTTCCCTTTCGGCCCTACGGGCGGGGGGATCCGGGTTGACCCTGACACCCTTTCCCCTGCGCGACAAGGCTCTGTAGGCTCCCAAAGGATAGTGGTGATGAGCCCACGTTGCCGGGGTGGGGGCTGTTGGGGCCCGCAGCCCGCCCCAGGAGTCGGGGGTATTACCCAGTTGCCCCCCGGCCCGGTGCGGGGCATTTCGAGGGCGTGCTGGAGGGCCCCACCAGCTCGGGCTGGAGGGTGGAGGGGGTTTTTTAGACGCCCGGGCCCCAGACAGCTCTTTTCCCAAACCCGTGGTGACGAACGCGGCACCTGTTCTGCCACATCCGGGTCGACCGAGCCGTATGAATTTAAAACACGGCTGTCCCCCCTGGGCGCCCTTTGGGCCATAGCCTTTTTCCCAGCGCGTGCTGCCGCAGCTCCCGGGGGGTTTGACAGGGTTTACGGGCGGGGCAACTGCGTGGGGGTAAACTCTGCGGGGGGGGCCCAAAAACGGGGGGGGAAAGCATTGTAGGGGGGGGGGGGGGACATCGGCCCCCCGCCACGGCCCGGTGATCCCGCGGAATGGGGGTGGGGGTTTGGTAGCGAGGGGGTTGATGACCACTTTGTTGCCGCGCAGGGTACTCGATTTTTTGGCGTCATGGCCACCCGAAGTCCCCCTCTGCGCCCCGCCTCCACGTCGCGGCGGAATACTCTGGCCACGCAAACAGGCCAGATGCCCCTGCACCCTGGTGGGGAGGGGCCCCAAAATCGGGTCTCGTCTGCTTTCCCGGCGCTGGACCATTCGGGGGCCCCCACGGGTCCTCAGGCGTTTTTTTGGAGCACCTCGAGCCCCCTGCGGGGAAGGGGGGGGGGGGGGGGCGATATGACAGGGGCGCAATAATCCACCGGGGAGGCCAAACCTGCAAATATTACAGGGGGGAGGACAGAAAAAGGTGGGGCCGGCTTTTAAGCCGCGTCAGGGCCCAGCTTTCACGTTCGGGCCGGGCCCTGCGTCCTTTCCCTCAGGTATTTCAAGCTGCGCCGGAACGCAGCCGCCTGTCGAGCCCACACCCCGGGGTACAGGTAGGGCCGTCCGGCCGGCCCCGTTTCCCGGGGACGCGCAGCTGACAGAGGGGTTTGGGGCCCCTTTTGATAGCCCAGGGCCCCGGGGATTTCCCTGCCCCGAGTCTTAAGGCCCACTCCTCCCCTTTGGCGGTGATGGGGTTTGGGAAGGGCGCTGGGGTCTTGCAAAGCCTGTCCCCCCGCCCGGTGCCAACGGGGGCCGGGGTCGTCGGCGAAAGCTGGGGCAGGACGGTGCCACCCGGGAAAGGGGCAGGGCGAACCAGCTCCCCCCTCAGCGGGTTGAAAAGGAACGGGCTGAGGATGCCGCCCTGGGGGTCCCGTTCTCCATTTCCTTGTAGCGTGATTTGGGGCCCCGGGAAACTTGCCTCTGCCCGACGGTGCTGGGGGTTTAGTCCCGGCCGGGCGGGGCAGTTTCCCCCGGGATCCCCTTCCCGCGAGGATGGCGAAAAATGGGCGTGAGGACGGGCCGCTCAAAACCGCTTTCTCAAGGTCGGGGAAGACTGTAAACTGTGGGGCAGTTTTTGGGCCTGAGCCCGCGGGGAGGGGGCTGTCAGCTGTGCCCACCCCCCGCGGGTGAACCCAAAAAACACGTGGGGGGTTGGAGGGCTCCCACGCGCCACTGCAGTCGCGAAAAGCACCATTCCTGGGCTTTTTTAGCCGTGCAGCTAAATGGGGGAGAAGCCTGAGCTTGGGGGGCTCCCGGGGCGGGGGATGGGCTAAAATTCGGCCTCCTTCCACGCTGGTGGAAGGGGGCCTGCCAGCCAAGACGCGTTGAGCGTGGCGAGCGGCGGCGCCCCCCGGCCCAGGCCCCGGGGCATGGGGAAGCAGGAGTATGTCACCCCGTCCGTCCCTCCCGCTGGTCGCCCCCTTTTTTTCCTCGCCGACAAACATTTTCCTGGCGAGGGGAAGAGGTGGTCCGCCCCGCCCGGGTTCCCCTCGCGTTTCCCCTTTGACAGCCCGAGGGGGGGGTTTTGTCGAAGCTTTTCGGAGGTTTGGCGTTGCGAGGGGGAAAAGGGGGGCCCGCTGGAGCCTCGCCGGTGAACCGCCAAATGGGGCCTTTCCGCCTCTCGGTGTGGGTGTGGGTGGGCGGCCGGGCGGTGCGGGGGGGGCACCCGGGAAACCGTCCTGAATTCCTCCACAGCTGGCCGAGGGGGTGTGCTGGTTGAAGGAAGGGGCACCCTCCAACCCCCCCCTTGGCCCCCCTGGCCCCCTGAGACAAACCCGCCGAGGGGGAGTCCCCAAAAAATCCCGCCCCAAAGCCGCAAAAGGGTTTGGGGGGGTTGGGCTGTCGTCTATACAGCTTTTTTGTGCAGGTTGGGCTGGTGGTTTTTGCCTTTCCCCGACGTCCCCCCCTTGTAGAACCACCCGTCGGGACGGGGGCGGCGGCCCGGAGAGGAAATTAGGAATGGCGCGTCCCCGGGTGCCCTCTGAAGGGGTGCCGTGAGGCCCCCTCCTGTTAGTGCAGGGGCGTCCGGGGGGCTCGTAATGACCCACCCCTCTTTAAAGGGGAAACTTTTAAATTGCCCCAGTCCCCCCTCTTTTATGTTCCCTCGCGGCCCAAGGGGGTGGCGGGATCGGGGGCGCCGCTTTAGGGGGGTGAGGGTGGCGGGATTTGGGCACTGGTGAGGGAGGGTGCACCCGCCCCGATGCGCCGGCCGCCCCGGTCCCCCCACACCAAGGGAAGGGCCCCGTCTCCCCCCCCCGGCCATGGGGGGGGTCCCCCGGGGTTGAGGAGGTGGGTGTGAGGGGGCCTCCTCGAGCAAAAACTGCTAGGTGGGCGGGCCCTCAGGTTGGGTTTCCCCACACTGACTGCGGATGGGGTGGTGGGGGGTTTTAAAAACGCCCCCCACGAGGAGGCTGGGGGTGCGACCATGGTTTAGCAGTTCCCCCGCCTCCAGTTGGGGGTCGCGGGGTCCTGTACAGTTTTACACATTGGGTGAGTCCCCCACGTGGAGCCCACCGCCAAGGGCCCCCACGCAAAACTCCACAGTGCGCCCCGGGGCGGTTTATTCTGCGGTAGAGTTTGGGGCTCCTCAAACCCCTCACGAGCCACGGGTGCCCTATTTTCAGGGAGCGAGTGGAGACTGTAGCCCCCAATGCACCACTTAAAGTAGGAGGGGGTGAGCTCTCCTGTAAAGAACCACGTAAAAGGGCCTCCTCGAAAAATGGCCTTTCAGCACCCGATGTTTCTTGGGGCAGAGGCCCCCGGGGATTCCACGGGGCACCCCTTTAGCCTGGGGGCGGGGCCCCGGCGGCGCGGCCCTTTGGGGGTGTCGTTTTAAACGTGGTCCGCGTGGCGATGGGACCCCCCGGGGGGGAGGGAATAATGGCCCGGATCCCCCTGTGGTGGGCGTGATGACGGCCGCCTCAATTTATTCCATCTCCCCGAGGAGGAGGGGGGTCAACCCTTTCCCCCCCTCGGTTTGGGAGGGGCAGCTCCGGGCGGGGAGGAGCCCCCTCATAAAATGCTCAAACCGGGAAAATGAGCAACAGCAATTGCAAAGCGTTCCTCGCTGCTTTCTGTTTCTAGTGTGGCCCTGAGGCCCGGGGCGAGTCCGTTTGGCTCTCGCTTTTCCCTGGCGCTTCAGCACTGCAGGTTGGGGAGGTGGGTGGCTGGGCGGGTTTACCTTGGGGGGGGGGGCGGGACCTGGTCCCAGTCTCCCGTTTTTGGGGGAGTGGGGGGAGAAATGCCCGGGGGGGGTGATTGGGAGCCGCCTCCTCCACTGATTTCTGTCAGGGGCGCTTCACTTTCCCTTCCACCCGACCCGGGGGCCTGGGGTGGGGTCCCTGGGGACTAGGGGGGGCCGGCTGTTTGACGGCCTTTACCCAGGCGGCCCCGGGTGGTAGGGGAGCGGGATTTAAGCGGGGTTGCCCCTGTTTTTTGCTGGTTTTTGTCCGCTTGTTTCAGGGCGGTGTTGGGCCCCCGTGGTGCCTAAAACTGTTTGCTGCGGCGAGGGGTGAAGCATCCCGCGAAGCCCCTCAGGACACTGAGGGTTTCCCGACGTGGTTTTTTCCCCCCGCAATTCGGGCCTTTTCGGTGGGGGCCTCCTTGGGCCTTGTGGCGGCCAAAACAAAACCTCCTCGGGTGGGTTAAAGGGTGCACCAAATCCACACCTGACGGATGCCCCACCTAACTTGAAAGGGGGTTTAACGCTTTGGGACTTGTAGCACCTCACCGGCCCCGCTCCGGTAGGGGGGTAAGGTGTAGGTGCCCCAGGAAAAGCAGGGGCAGCTTGGCAGGGGGCTGTCCTGTGGACAATCATCACCTGCCTCGGGCTTGTTGTCCCGGGGGGACGCAGCCGGGTGGCGGACACCACATGGGGTTTTGCCTTCACCGCATCGGGGTGGGAAGTCAACAAAGGGGAGGGGTTTCCCGCACTTTCCTTTTGCCTCCTCACCCAAGGGGTCAAAAAGGGAAAAACCCCAAAGCCCTCGTCAGTGAGGCGCCACAGGAGCGGGCCCCAAAACTCCTCGTCCTTTGGGGGGGAGGGTGATTTTCCGTAGGATTGGGCCCTCAACCCCCATCTTCAGGGGGGGTTTTCGTCCTCGGGCCGTTTATGGCCAGGTAGGTGCTGGCCCCTGGGTTTTGGGCCTCCCCGGCTTTTCAGTTAAAATTGGGGCGGGCGGCGGGGAAACCGGTTTACCATAGTGGTCCAATTTCCTTTCCCTGCGCGGCCTCCCTTTTTCCTCCCCTCCTGAGGAAAATGTCGATGACGATGGTGGTTAAAAATTTATCACATCGACGTCGTAGGGATCGTCGGCGCTAGCAAGGGTCCGCTCGCGCTCGGGACTCGGTCGGCCCCCCTTTTGGTGTCGAGTGTTTGGGGGGGGGGACGACCCTGGGGGGGCGCTCCGGGAAACCCGCCCTTTCCCGGAGGGGCCTCCGAAACCCCCCTTTCCCGGAGGGGGGCTCCGAAGCCCGGTTTTCCCGGGGGGGCCCCTCCGAAGCCCCCTTCCCCCCCCCATGGCGGGGGAAACATTTGCAGGTGCAGTACTGCCCTGTGATCATTTCCCCGGCGTGGTTTTACACTCCAATAGTTCATTTTCAAGGGGGGTCGACACAGGCCCGGGGGTACCTCGTGCGGCAGGACAAGGTCGGGAAGGGCACCCCGGCGTGCACCAAAGGGGGTCACCCGGAAACGACCCCCCCTGAACCCCGTCGGTGACTCACTCGCGACTGAAAAGGGCCAAAGGGGGAGTTTTCAGGGGTGCGGGTGGGGGGAAAACAGACACAGGGGGAGGGGGATTTCAGAATAACGGGGGGGGGAACCAGTCTCAGGGGGGGGGGAGTTTTTAGAATAAAGGGGGCGGGAGCACTGAGGCCAAGGTGAGTTTTTTTAGGGAAAAGGGGGGTGGGGGAAAAACAGACACCCGGGGGAGGGGGTTTTTAGAAAAACGGGAGGGGGGAAGTCTCAGGGGGGGAGGAGTTTTTTAGAATAAAAAGGGTGCGGGGAAAATGAGGGATAAGGGTAGTTTAAAAAAAACGGGTTGGGGGGGAAAAACAATCACAGGGGTGGGGGGGGTTTTTAGAAAAATGGGAGGGGGGGAAAACAGTCTAAGGGGGTGGGGGGTTTTTTTGAATAAACGGGTGCGAGAACACTGATGCACAGGGGTTTAGTTTTCAGAATACGGGTGGGGGGGGAAAACAGAAACAGGGGTTTGGGGTTTTTCAGAAAACGGGTGGGGGGGGAAAGTCACAAACGTGGGGGGTTTTCAGAAAGGGTGAGGGGGAACAGCACGGGGGGGGGAGTTTTTAAATAAACGGGTGGGGAGATTTGGGAGGGAGGGGGGGGGGAAATTTTAGAAAAAACTTCCCCTGAGCACCAGGCCCTGGAGGGGAATAATTCCGTGTAAAGCGAGGAAGTTGGAAATCCGCCGCTGGGGGGCCCCGGGTGCACCCCACTGGCTTCGGGAGCAGGGGAAGGTGACGCGTCCTCCCCCTCTGAAATCTTTCCCGGGTTCCCCTCCCGGAATTTGGTTTTCCCCGGGCCATGTATTTTCAGAAAAAAATTTAAGAGTTTTTGCCCGGGGCAGGAAAATTTGCTTTGGGGCAGCTTTAGAAAAGTTTTTTCAAAAAAAAAAAAAATTTCCTTTACCCCGGCCCCCCAACTGAGGGGGACCGCACCCCACGATTTACGGGTTCCTCAAACGGGATCGCAGGGGGCCCCCACCCCGCAGAAAAAAGCACAAAAACGCACTAGCCCAGGTGCTGCCTCCCCGAGGGGGGTTTTCCCACCCGACCGGGCTTTTCAGGTCCCGAGGGTTTTTCAACCCGAAACCCTAATAGGGAAATAATTTTTGTAAGGGAAAAAACCTGCTCAAACCCCCGGGCGTCCTAAAAAAGAACTAACCCCAAAAAAAGCGGAAAGGGGGTAATTTCCCAAACCCATCCCGTTTCTTTGGGGGTATGGAAAAAGGGCCCTTTTTTAGGGGCCAAATCGTAAGCAGCCAAAAAAAGGTGGCCCAAAAACTCGTTTTTTAAAGCCCAAAAAAAAGGGGGTGGGGCTGTGGGCGAAAAAAGGAACCCCGTGACCCGTGAAACCCGTGACTGGGGGGGCGTCAAAATAAAGGTGGGGGGTGAAGGGGGGCGGGATTACTGCAAGGAGGTCCCCGGTACACACTATCCCTACAGCACACAAAGTCCCGCTTGGAGCGAGCCCCCGCGCAGAGTGAGGAGAAAGGTTTTTCGGGGTTTGGGGGTGGAGCTGGATTGGTTTCCAAGGCGCTGATGGTTTTTGTCCCTCCATTGGGTCTTTTAATAGGGTCTGGTGGTGATGGTGTTTTGGGTTTTGATTTTGGGTTTTGTCCGTTTGGGCCCCGGTTGTGTGATGGGGTTTGATTTTAATTACTTTTTTTAAAGGTTTATTTTTACAAAAAGCCCTACAGGACACACACACCAAACAAGCATTTACAAAAATGCATATGCAGGAGCAAAGAAGTACAAAGGGGGGGGACAGCCCCCCATTTAGGGGGGTATCCCGTCCCGGGTACGGGAGGGGGCGCGTGGAGGCGTGTTGACGGTTTAGTCACCTGGGGCCCTGGTCCCCCCCTGCCGGGGGGCGGCTGGGTGTGGGTACGTGATGTGTCAGCGGGGAGGGGGCGTTGCTCGCAGCACCCCCAACATCACGTCTCTCGGGGTGTGGCGGACCATGAGGGCGGCCCTGCCTTCACACCCACTCAGCAGCCCCCCCACCTGCAGGCTGGGCGGCGGGGGCCGGGCCGGGCCTCAGGGGGGCGGTGGCGGTTGATTTTAATTACAAAATATCAATATATATATATATATATATATATATATATATATATATATATATATATATATATATATATAAAAAGGTTTAAACAATAAATATTATATTGGTTTAAGGTCAGCGCGCTAATGCAGTGCACGCTGAGTAAGGGGTGTGTGTTGACATAGCGAGTTACATGTTGGTTAATTGTTACAAAAGAAAACATATAATAAAGAGGTATGAAATTATATATGAACAATGAAATATAATTAAAATAAAAGTTATTATAGTTTGGGCTGCAACCACACGTTTTCTCTGTGGAGCAGTGAAAAAGCCCTCCTAGTGGTTTGTAGGGGGGACCGCTACACATTCACAAGAATAAGCACAAAAAGGGGTAATCAAGCAGCAAACACCACAACACTTCAAGAACCAGAATAAAATCACCGATACCAAGGTCTTACCCTACACTTTTTCGACTTTTTCGATTAACGTAATGGTAAAAATAATACACGAGCCAGCTGGAGGCTTGGCGTATTTGTGAGAAAATGAAACGTAGGCATAGAACACTAAGGGAGAGTGTACAAGGCAAATTAACTCGAAGACAAAGCCACATACCATGAGTGAGCAGGACTAAGAATGAAAAGGAAAAGTGAAAAAGAGAGGCAAGGTAGACTGTAATGTGATAACAGTGATTTATGTATACATAAGACAACATTTAGAAAGTGACGGTGAGTCAACGGGTCACAGCCTATACGAAGGACTTGCGCACAAACTTGTCACAAAGGAAATTATGTGGCAATGCAGGAATGCATGCTTAGCAACGAACCAGAAGCGTGTTTTGTTTTTAGACAATAGGGAGGGAAGTAGGGAGGGGGTGAAGAGATGCGTGCATTTATTTGCAACATAAAGAGAAGAAAACAAGATAAGTCTGAGACCGCATACCCCCGCCAAGGCTGAAAAATACTCCACCGGTTATAAAATTTGGTATAAAAGTTTTAAGAGATTTTGTGTTTTTACCACACAAAGCTTTTCTTAGTTTATCTTTCTCGAATACCAAATCGGCCTTCAAAACCTTGGCCATCGGGCCTTGAGAGGAAGGTTGTGATGGGCTCCACCTGTAGGGCGGCAGACGCCAAGCTCCCCAGGATATCCTTTAAAAAATTCCTGGGTCCAGATCCGGATCGACTTCAAAAAATGAATGACTTTTAAATTGGGGCAGGTCCCACCGCTGGTAAAATTTCATGCAAATCCGTCCGCAACTTTTTGCGTAATGCTGCTCACTAACAAACAGACAAACGAACCGAGCCGATCACATAACCTCAGAGGCGGTGCTATGCGAAATCCCTGAGCTGCGAGATCCCGGTCGAGTTGGCCTTCTGTTTATGCGCGGCGCCGCGTCAACACAGCAGCAGTGACCGTTAAGTTAGGTAAAGGTCAGGTTAGGTTAGTTATACAGATACACAGGTAAAAGCTTATTAGCCTAACCTAACCTGACCTTTACCTAACCTAACGGTCACTGCTAACCGTTAGGCTAGGTAGAGGTCTGGTCATGTTAGGTTAGGTATACATAAACAGGTAAAAGCTTATTAGCCTAACCTGACTTTCACCTAACCTAACGGTCACTGCTGCTTTGTTGACGCGGCGCCGCGCATGCGCAGAAAGCCAACTCGACAGGGATCTCACAGCTCAGTAATGTCGCATAACACCGGCGTTAGCTACAATTAGCCTCCGGCCTACACTGTTAGAAAAAAATCTTCCAAAAACTGATAAAAAATATATACAGTATGTGCAGGATTGACGCGTGTCAGGCCGCTTCAGAAAGGGAGGAAAAAGTGTCCGAGGTTTCCAGGGTTGTTTGATTTAAATCAAGTTGATTTTAATCACTGATTTAAATCATGATTCAAATAAAATTATATTATTTTTAAATCACTGATTTAAATCATAACTTAATCATTAATTGAAAATGAGAGGGAAAAGAAGGAAAATTAAGCAAATGGGCTTTAAGAACACCAATTTTATCATTGTAGTATAATTATATCATAATGAGACACAATGAGTGGTGTGGGGGAATCCACTGTGGCACTTTTAGATAGCAAATTGGCACGTGGCTGTTTTCACAACAGAAATATTTTTTTCTCAATTATATATATTTTTTTGTTGTACTGTACAAAAAGCCACACTACTGTAACCAACAGTTGAATGTGCATGTTACTTTTGTTTATAAAAAGCCAAAGTGATATTAATCAAAGTTTAATATGCATTATGATTAATTATCAAACGAAAAATATAATTATCTTGTTTAACCGCCGAAGTAATCATAACTACAACAAAAATCCCATTGAATCCGATTGACTTCCCATTGTGAAGTCAAGTGGCAAGGATGACTATGAAAAATGAGGCCGAGCAGTATGGTATAGCAAAATCAGGCAATATTTTGTGTACTCTCTGAGTACACAAACTCTATCTTGTGTACTTAGCTGACTCTCATCACAGACAGAATGATGACCTTTCTTTCATAGGGCAGCTAGGAGGTTATTACCGGAGGTCAAATTAATATAATTATTTGCTGTGCATGGGGGGGGGGGGGTAAGGCTTGCAGGACGGTAAAGAACGCCCACTTGATCCCCCAGCCAATAGGAACCACGAATGGGACAGGGTCAGTCTGGATGTATTTTCGCGAGCATCAGTGCATCATGGGCCAGCCTAGACCGGTCTAAGCCGGGAAACGTCGCGAAAACACGCTTATAGACATAGGCCTATTGATGTGAAAACGTCCATCACAGAAATATAAACTGTGTAAATTCATCTGTATTTCATGTTATATGCATTTTTTAATAACTTATTCTTTCTCTTTTTAGTTATAAATATGCTAAATAATATCCTGTAGTAGTTAGATTTCATGTAGAACATCAAATTAATAAAATAAAAAACCGATTTAAATCAAATAAATCAGATGTAAATCAAATAATTCTGATTTTTTAATTTTTTTATTAAAAAAATCAACAACCTTGGAGGTGTGGCGTTTAAAAGGTAAAATGAAGGAAATACAGCAAGATTATGACTCAAGGGAAGCAAGAGCAAGGGATCAGATGGTAAAGGTTGTTCAACAAATGGATGATGCAAACTCTTCATAATGTTGAACGAAACTTGACCGCTGTGATAAAGGAAAAAGACGAAATGGAGAACTTTTACACCGTGCCCATCCAGCGTTGTCTTGAAGAACAGACTAAAGTAGCAACATAGAACAAGGAGGAATCTCAGAAAAGACAACAAAATATTGTGGGATAGTCCGGAATACATATCCTGGAGGACAGATATCCTGCCCCTGCAGCGCAGCGTGCCGTACGCGTCCAGCACGACCAGGAACTCGCTTTGCACGGCTGTGTACTGCACGCTAAGGTATACCATATTATGTTCTTCGCTGACGCTTTTCAGCGTGTCCTTTAGGGTGCTCACCCTGCCTTTAGGGCAAGCTTGTCCTTAAGGGCGCTGTAGCTCTTTGCCAGCAGCTTTTATCCCTCCAGAGCACACTGCACCAGCTGCAGGGCAGACTGCTCGGTGCCGCCCATGTGCACCAGGATCCTCACACGGGGTCCCGCAGCCACTGCAGACACAATATTTAACCACAGGGAATGAACGATGATCAAGTTTTCTGAAGAACCAGAGTGTTGGTTAGAAGATCCTTCCGTGACGCCACTGATTCTGACGAGGCCGGCCGATTAGCTTTTGCTGGCTTCCAACCCATGAGGGATTCTCCAGCAATGCGAAGGCAGATGCTTTGACCAAAGATGCCGTTAGAAGGCCTACTTTGATAAGGTTTGCAGTAACGGCAAAGGATATTCGCCCGGCAACCATAACACATGTTCGTGAAAATTTGCCCTTTTACACAAAAGGAAAATCTTAAGAACTAGGGCTCCACGCTAAGCTGACCCAAATGTTGGCTCTACGTATTATACTTACTGTCCTTAACACATCTGTTTAGTTTTTAATGAGTGCCGATCCTTACTTTGCCTACATGGCTGATATTAAATTTAAGGTGCTTGAGAAAAACTAAGTCCAGCGAGATGCGCAATGGACGACGAGTTAGAGTGTGTTAGGTTAGGTTAGGTTAGGTTAGGTTAGGTTATGCTAGGCCACAGCACGGCAGGGGGTCGTGGGGGGGCGGAGCCCCCCCGTTAGGTTAGGTTAGTGCACAGCACGAGGGGCTTGAGAAGGGGTGCTTGGATAGGTCTGTAGAGTTTTGTCATCTTTAGAATAATGGCTCAACCTCCTATCTTCTTCTTCTTCTTCTTATAGCCAACAAGCTTGGGGACATTGTGGAAACCGGGGTTTTTGGGTGGGGGAGCACACATATAAGGGAAATAGGGCCCCGATAAAGTCTATGAACTAGAGAAATTTCCCTAGTTTAGGGAATTTTTTTTGGGGGGCCATATTTCCCTTATATGTGTGCTCCCCCACCCTAAAACCCCGGTTTCCCACCATGTCCCCGAGCTTGTTGGCTAGAAGAAGAAGAAGAAGAAGATAGGGGATGGAGCCTTTGTTCTTAAAGTAATCGTCCAGACCATTTCATCATTCCTGATTTGATGTAGTTAGAGTATAGCCATTATCGCGTGTATCAACATTGTCACTTTCAGTGACAATGACACATCCAGTCAGCCGTTTTTTAATAATCCGCAATCAAAATCTGTAAATTCCCTGAGCTTCGATAACGCTGCTGGCAACTGGCAGACGATGCGTCACGGCTTGGTGACGTCACGGGAGGAAGGCTCCTCTTCCCGCGCTGCTGTGTGTGTGTGTAGTAGTGTTTCTGTGTGTGTGTAGTAGTGTGTTTGTTTGTGTGTAGTAGTGTTTGTGTGTGTGTGTAGTAGTGTTTGTGTGTGTGTGTAGTAGTGTTTGTGTGTGTGTGTAGTAGTGTTTGTGTGTTGTGTGTGTGTGGTGTGTTGTGGTGAGTAGTGTGTTGTGTGTGTGTGTGGTGTGTAGTAGTGTTTGTGTGTGTGTTGTGTGTGCGTAGTAGTGTTTTGTGTTGTGTGTGTAGTGTGTGTGTGTGGTAGTAGTGTTTTGTGTGTGAGTGTGTGTGTGTATAGTAGTGTTTGTGTGGTGTTGTAGTAGTGTTTGTGTGTGTGGTAGTAGTGTTTGTGTGTGTGTAGTAGTGTTTGTGTGTGTGTGTAGTAGTGTTTGTGTGTGTGTGTAGTAGTGTTTGTGTGTGTGTGTTTGTAGTGTTTGTGTGTGTTGTGTGTAGTAGTGTTTTTGTGTGTGTGTGTGTAGTAGTGTTTGTGTGTGTGTGTGTGTGTTGTGTGTGTGTTTGTGTGTGTGTGTTGTTGTGTGTGTGTGTGTGTAGTAGTGTTTGTGTGTGTGTGGTGTGGTAGTAGTGTTTGTGTGTGTAGTGTGTTGTGTGTGTGTGTTGTGTGTGTGTGTGTAGTGTGTGTTTGTGTTGTGTAGTAGTGTGTGTGTGTGTAGTAGTGTGTGTGTGGTTAGTAGTTTGTTGTGTTGTGTGTGTGTATGTGTTGTATAGTGTTTTGTGTGTTGTGTTTTGTATGTATGTGTGTGTGTGTTTTGTGTGTGTATAGTGTTTGTTTGTGTGTGTGTAGTGTTGTGGTGTTTTGTGTTTGTGTGTGTGTAGTTTGTTTTTGGTTTTGTGTGT
>JACEEZ010025779.1:0-57500 GCA_016584305.1 Chionoecetes opilio | reverse complement strand
TACTAATCACTAATCATGGCTACCACCAACACATCATATAAAAAATATCATATTTACATCCCATACACTACCGTAGATAACACTATAGTCGCCAGTCACTCGCCACTGCACTAATGTCGCCAGGCACAATATATTACGAATTTTAGCATCACTACAGCCTTGTATGTGCCACTGAAGACGCATGCACAGTAGTTTATATTATGTACATCACACTACATGTCTTCAGTGGCACATACATACATAGTAGTAGTAGTAGTAGTAGTAGTAGTAGTAGTAGTAGTAGTAGTAGTAGTAGTAGTAGTAGTAGAAGAGGCATGCACAGTAGTTTATATTATGTACATCACACTACATGTCTTCAGTGGCACATACATACATAGTAGTAGTAGTAGTAGTAGTAGTAGTAGTGGTAGTGGTAGTAGTATAGTAGTAGTAGTAGTAGTAGTAGTAGTAGTAGTAGTAGTAGTAGTAGTAGTAGTAGTAGAAGAGACATGCACAGTAGTTTATATTATGTACATCACACTACATGTCTTCAGTGGCACATACATACATAGTAGTAGTAGTAGTAGTAGTAGTAGTAGTAGTAGAAGAAGAGACATGCACAGTAGTTTATATTATGTACATCACACTGCATGTCTTCAGTGGCACATAAAAGTCTGTAGTGATGCTAAAATTCGTAATATATTGTGCCTGGCGACATTAGTGTAGTGGCGAGTGACTGGCGACTATAGTGTTATCTACGGTATTGTTTGATTATAAACACTGATCTTACTCACAGTGTATCTTTGCTGGCAGGAGACATGTGCAGTAAAGTCTATACTGGAGCCAAACATTCTTGTCAGGAGGTAGTACTGGAGGAGGGAGGAGCTGCAAAAGACTTCAGCCCAGGGCATTAGTTCCTGGGTTCCTGAGTGGTAAGGGGGCGAACATCCTAACACCCTAACACCCTAACCTAAGGAAAACACTGCTAGGGGTACTTTACAGGCTGCATTCTTGTACGTTGCTGGAGCTCCTGCGATGTCTGGCAGTCCCGCGACGGCTTGCAAAACTTACCTGAAAATTGAAATGATTGTCACACATAATGACCTTGTCCAATACATACAAGGGGGGGGGGGGGGGGGGACAAGGAGCCACTCCATTACAGATCAGTCTCTCTAACAGCGTGGTAGGGTAGTTATGTGAGACAGTAGTTAAGACACAGATGGAATTACGAATTAGTATCTGGAGTTCATGTTGACTAAATGTAACTTTGAGCCCTGCAAATGTATAGTGAAGACATGATTCAAGCACTGCTGGCCTTAGAGAAACAGAGATGTGTGACAACCTTTGCAGAATACATGCCTACATTTCCCACCTGGAGGACACTACTCACCACACTGAAGAGATGGCGAGGCAGGCGCTGCAGTGCGAGCCCAGGATTGCCTCAAGCACGTCAGCTTGCTATATTGACAAGGCAGGAGTGCCGTGTCCCCGAGCAGAGTGGCGGTGGCGTGGCCGCGCTAACACAACAGCTCACAGCTCACTCAGCTTCGGCGGCTACACTCTGAAACAAAGACAGCACGATTCTAATGCAGGATTATAAACAGTAGACACATTCACCATCACAAAAAATGGGTACAAAAAATAGATATTCTATATTAGTCTGGCCTTTTACAAGAGTGGTTTTCTTTGACGTCAGGTAGAACTACGACTCTAAGAAAATAAGGAAGCTGCAAACAGTCTAAAGAGTAGTGTTAGTTATATTTTATTATAACAGTAGTATCAGGCTGGCTACAAGAACCTTTAAAGAGGCCGTCACACTTCTACCCTAGATAACACTATAGTCGCCAGTCACTCGTCACTGCACTAATGTCGCCAGGCACAATATATTACGAATTATAGCATCACTACAGCCTTATGTGTCACTGTAGAGGCATGCACAGTAGTTTATACCAGTAAGACGCCTTAATCGGCGAAGGACGAGCGAGCCCGTAGAAAGCCGCCCCACCTGCGCACGTGCGGCGTCACCCGGAGTTTGACCTGTGTGACATTGCGAGGTGTGTGGTCTCAAACCACACACCAAATGTCAACTTAGTCGGTACAGCCGTTTCTCAGCTATAGCAAGATAACGTTGTCTGACACCCCTCACGCGGCACGCGCCATGCTGATCCATCACTTGAGACAAAACATGTCAAGCACAAATAGGGATTGAATGGGGCTATCAGATGGCCAAGACCGCTTGTCAATCGGAAACGGAATTCCAAAGATATAAGCTCCGGAAAAGCGTGACGGTCGGTCGGGTCGGCCGCTTATGTGAGAAAAATCCCGTATCCAGTGAAGACTCGCGAGCGAGCTCGTAATTATGTACATCACACTACATGTCTTCAGTGGCACATGCATGGCTATAGTGATGCTAAAATTCGTAATATATTGTGCCTGGCGACATTAGTGCAGTGGCGAGTGACTGGCGACTATAGTGTTATCTACGGTACATAACACGACCTACAATTCACACTACCTTCTACAAACAAGAATTATTAATGTTATTTATAAAGTAACGTTGTAATTACTATCGAAAATAATCCCATTCTATACGTACTGAATATTCACTATTCCTCTACGGTAGTCCCTCCATGCATCGCTCTTGTCTCACTGGTTTTACAGCTTATCTGCTGCCCTGATACATGGCACAGGCTACATGGAGGCACTAGCTGGCCAGGAGAACACTGACAAGTAATAAGAGTGACTCTAAAGCTTAAAATAGCCACGCCAAAAAAGTTCAGTGTTCAAAATTAATGCGGCGCGACACACCACCACCACCTCGCCGCCACCTCATTAAATTCCTGCTTTAACGCCTCACGCCTGCACATGCCACGCCCCCGCCTATAAAATCACGCCTACAGTCATAGGCCTACTCTCTACCCTCACTAGGCCTATGCTACATGGCTACAGCAATAGTTATCAGCCACTTTGTAGAAGGTCACCTGTGCAAGGCCTCCATCCTGCACCGCCGCCATAATTCCCATCATAAGAGAGAGAGAGAGAGAGAGAGAGAGAGAGGGAGAGAGAGAGAGAGAGAGAGAGAGAGAGAGAGAGAGAGAGGGGAGAGAGAGAGAGAGGGGAGAGAGAGAGAGCACAAATCTAGCCTATAAACATATTGAACAAGGAAAATAAAGAAAATAAAGTGAGAGAGAGAGAGAGAGAGAGGGGAGAGAGAGAGAGAGAGAGAGAGAGAGAGAGAGAGAGAGAGAGAGAGAGAGAGAGAGAGAGAGAGAGAGAAAAAAAATTCTGTTAGGATATAATTTATTTGAAATAAATGTGAATTAACGTGATTTTATTAATTCTAAATCTATAATAATGAAACTTTAGGCTCGAAAATTGATTGATGGAATTCAATCAACCTGTCAGTTTATTTCTCAGTTAGGTAGGCTACCGTAGATAACACTATAGTCGCCAGTCACTCGCCACTGCACTAATGTCGCCAGGTACAATATATTACGAATTTTAGCATCACTACAGCCTTGTATGTGCCACTGAAGAGACATGCACAGTAGTTTATATTATGTACATCACACTACATGTCTTCAGTGGCACATACATACATAGTAGTAGTAGTAGTAGTAGAAGTAGTAGTAGTAGTAGTAGTAGTAGTAGTAGAAGAGACATGCACAGTAGTTTATATTATGTACATCACACTACATGTCTTCAGTGGCACATACATACATAGTAGTAGTAGTAGTAGTAGACAGTAGTAGTAGTAGTAGTAGTAGTAGTAGTAGTAGTAGTAGTAGTAGTAGTGGTAGTAGTAGTAGTAGTAGTAGTCGTGGTAGTAGTAGAAGAGGCATACACAGTAGTTTATATGATGTACATCACACTACATGTCTTCAGTGGCACATACATACATACATAGTAGTAGTAGTAGTAGTAGTAGTAGTGATGGTGGTGGTGGTGGTGGTGGTGGTAGTAGTAGTAGTAGTAGTAGTAGTAGTAGTAGTAGTAGTAGTGATGGTGGTGGTGGTGGTAGTAGTAGCAGTAGTAGTAGTAGTAGTAGTAGTAGTAGTAGTAGTAGTAGTAGTAGTAGTAGTAGTAGTAGTAGTAGTAGTAGTAGTGGTGGTGGTGGTGGTGGTGGTGGTGGTGGTGGTGGTGGTGGTGGTGGTAGTGGTAGTAGTAGTAGTAGTAGTAGTAGTAGTAGTAGTAGTAGTAGTAGACAGTAGTAGTAGTAGTAGTAGTAGTAGTAGTAGTAGTAGTAGTAGAAGAGACATGCACAGTAGTTTATATTATGTACATCACACTACATGTCTTCAGTGGCACATACATACATAGTAGTAGTAGTAGTAGTAGACAGTAGTAGTAGTAGTAGTAGTAGTAGTAGTAGTAGTAGTAGTAGTAGTAGTAGTAGTAGTAGTAGTGGTGGTGGTGGTGGTGGTGGTGGTGGTGGTGGTGGTGGTGGTGGTGGTGGTGGTGGTAGTAGTAGTAGTAGAAGAGACATGCACAGTAGTTTATATTATGTACATCACACTACATGTCTTCAGTGGCACATACAAGGCTGTAGTGATGCTAAAATTGGTAATATATTGTGCCTGGCGACATTAGTGCAGTGGCGAGTGACTGGCGACCAGTGGCGTCACCGTGGGGGGGCTAAGGGGGACTTAGCCCCCCCAAGTCAAGGACTCAGCCCCCCCCAAAATTGCTGCTAGTAGCCTGCTACCCAAAAACAATAAAAAGGAATATTTATCCAATTTTCCATGCCACAGCAAAACCTTATTTTTCACACTTTTATAGAAAAATTGGTTTGATGTTTCATTTAAATGTTAAAATATGTTTGCTAACAAACCTTGAAATTACTAAGTATATTCTACGGGACGGGAGGCAGGTTAACACAGTGGTAGGCAGGTTAAGGCAGTGGGAGCCAGGGTAAGGCAGTGGGAGGCAGGGTAACACAGGACGGGAGGCAGGTTAACACAGTGGTAGGCAGGTAAAGGCAGTGGGAGCCAGGGTAAGGCAGTGGGAGGCAGGGTAACACAGGACGGGAGGCAGGTTAACACAGTGGGAGGCAGGTTAAGGCAGTGGGTGGCAGGGTAACACAGGACGGGAGGCAGGTTAACACAGGACGGGAGGCAGGTTAAGGCAGTGGGAGCCAGGGTAAGGCAGTGGGTGGCAGGGTAACACAGGACGGGAGGCAGGTTAACACAGGATGGGAGGCAGGTAAAGGCAGTGGGAGCCAGGGTAAGGCAGTGGGAGGCAGGGTAACACAGGACGGGAGGCAGGTTAACACAGGATGGGAGGCAGGTAAAGGCAGTGGGAGCCAGGGTAAGGCAGTGGGTGGCAGGGTAACACAGGACGGGAGGCAGGTTAACACAGGATGGGAGCAGGTTAAGGCAGTGGGAGCCAGGGTAAGGCAGTGGGAGGCAGGGTAACACAGGACGGGAGGCAGGTTAACACAGTGGTAGGCAGGTTAGGCAGTGGGTGCCAGGGTAAGGCAGTGGGAGCCAGGGTAAACACAGGACGGGAGGCAGGTTAACACAGGATGGGAGGCAGGTTAAGGCAGTGGGAGCCAGGGTAAGGCAGTGGGTGGCAGGGTAAACACAGGACGGGAGGCAGGTTAACACAGGATGGGAGGCAGGTTAAGGCAGTGGGAGCCAGGGTAAGGCAGTGGGTGGCAGGGTAGCACAGGACGGGAGGCAGGTTAACACAGGATGGGAGGCAGGTTAACACAGTGGTATGCAGGTTAAGGCAGTGGGTGCCAGGGTAACACAGGACGGGAGGCAGGGTAACACAGGACGGGAGGCAGGGTAAGGCTGTGGGAGGCAGGGTAAGGCAGTGGGAGGCAGGGTAACACAGGACGGGAGCCAGGGTAAGGCTGTGGGAGGCAGGGTAACACAGGACGGGAGGCAGGTTAACACAGTGGTATGCAGGTTAAGGCAGTGGGTGCCAGGGTAAGGCAGTGGGAGGCAGGTTAAATCGGCTTTTAGTTACTTTATCATGATCATGTACTTTATTCTGTTTAACTACAGTATCCCATGTACCTGTTTTTGTGCAATAAGGGAAATAGGCCTGCCTTGAATATATTGTAAGTTTATATTTATATATTTTTTTCATTATCAAGATAAAACCTTACTGAGAAACAAACCAAAAACATACATTGTGCAATTCCTTTGTGTTTGTTAGTGGAGAGAGAAAAATGGCAATTTTATTATTTTGTATAAACAGAATAAAATTTTTCTTCAAATTATCAAATGTAGTTACTATGGTATGATGCATGGTATAACTCTATTAATTTATGTGTCATGTCATTAAAGCTTAATTCCACTTTCTTCTCTTTTTTGGGCCTCAAAATTACCCTGGAACTGATTAATTTTCAAAATTACCCCCCGACCCCCCAGCTGGATAGCCCATCACCACCCCGGGGCGAAAGCCCCCCCAAAAAAAAATTCATGGTGACGCCACTGCTGGCGACTATAGTGTTATCTACGGTAGCGCCAGTGCTCACAGACCTTGTTTTTTGATGGCCATTATTTTTTTTTTTTTTTTTTTTTTTTTTTTAGATTTTTTATATATTATTATTATTATCTTTTTTTTTTGGTTTTATATGTATATCATATTAATTTTTTTTTTTTTAGATTTTCATAGATATATATATTTTTTTAGATTTTGATTTTTTTATTCTTTTTTTTAGATTTTTTATGTAGTATATATATGTGTGTATTTTGCCCCCCCCCTTATTCAATTTTCTGGGTACGCCACTGGACACTCACGTAGTAACACTGATGGTTTATGGAACTGTCGCCGATGGGAATTCTCGCCGAAACACCAAACTAGAACTCGCCGACGTAGAAATGTTAACCTAACCTGGACATTGGCACCTAACTTAACCTAACTGATCAAGCTAACGATAGTATTACATCCCTGAATGCACAAACGCGGGTAACACTTGATTAAATGTATATATTGGCTCCTGGAATATCAAGAATTGGAACACTCGACGACGGCGGCGAGAGTTCCAGGAACCACACTGATGACCTACCATGTTATTGTTCGAGTGAGGCGCGAAGCCCCGAACGAGAACACTTTACTACAGACGGTACCTGGAACTGTCGCCGATCAGAACTCTCGTCGCCGTCGTCGAGTGTTCAGATTCTTGATATTCCAGGAGCCAATATATACATTAATCAAGTGTTACCCGTGTTTCTGCATTCAGGGATGAAATACTATCGTTAGCTTGATCAGTTAGGTTAAGTTAGGTGCCAATGTCCAGGTTAGGTTAACATTTCCACGTCGACGAGTTCTAGTTTGGTGTTTCGGCGAGAATTCCCATCGGCGACAGTTCCATAAACCCTGCAGACAGATCAATGCAGTGAGGGTTAGGGGGGTGAAATGTTTTCCGTAAAAAGCTGCGCATCTCAGTTTCTATTCGTGCTACAGAAAAATCAATGCACACCGTTGGAAAGCTATTCAAAAATTAAGGAAACCCTTTTATGAATTTTTTTTCTTCTTCAAAATTCGCCCCCATTTTTTCACAAAACGCCAAAAACTGCAAATTTGAGCAAAACAAAGGACCGATCTCGGTTAAATAAACACGTTTCACGCCTATTTACTGGTCACCTCTCGCATCAGTAAATCATAAAACATCTCCAAATTTACAAAACATAATGCAAAAAGAACAAAAAAATAAACCCGAGTAATTAAAAACACGATAAAACAGAATACCAAAATATAAACATGCCAATACTAGCGAAGGGAATAGGCGCACTATAATATTAAGGAGAACTGGGCTCTTTATCCTACCGTAACTCACGGCACAGAACTATAGCGGTAATTAAGGACAAATAGCTTATAGGAAATTGTTATATCATAGTATCTGTATTTCTAACCCTAATGAGGTGATTAGTAATAGCAGCAATAATTAGTCTCCAAGATATCGTCACTTTAAACAGGTTACAACATAAACACTTACCTTGGAGCGTGTGTGCGTGCGTCTGTTTGTCTATTGTGGCGCCATAACGTGCCACAGTAACCACCACACACTCCCACACTATATAAACACCACTAGCGCGCCATAAACACTATAAAAACGCCACAATAGGACGCCATAAACGCCCACATGTGCTTTCCTCCTCACTGCCGCTACGACGCTCCTGATTGGCTGAGCGGTAGTGACGTCACGCCATCCTCGCCTCCTGATTGGCTGAGCGGTAGTGACGTCACGCCATCCTCGCCTCTTGATTGGTCCACACAAGTACATGTGACTTATTTTATTCATTTAATACCTTACGTAGGCCTAAATAAAAACACTAAATCACGTAGGCCTATGCATAAAGACCTAATGCATCTATAGACATACGAAAAATATTGGTTTAAGCAGGAATAAGCCTGAAAATAATCAATCCTTCAATATAAGCCTGAAAATAATCAATCCTTCAATATAAGCCTGAAAATAATCAATCCTTCAATATAAGCCTGAAAATAATCAATCCTTCAATATAAGCCTGAAAATAATCAATCCTTCAATATAAGCCTGAAAATAATAAATCCTTCAATATAAGCCTGAAAATAATAAATCCTTCAATATAAGCCTGAAAATGATAAATCCTTCAATATAAGCCTGAAAATAATAAATCCTTCAATATAAGCCTGAAAATGATAAATCCTTCAATATAAGCCTGAAAATAATAAATCCTTCAATATAAGCCTGAAAATAATAGATCCTTCAATATAAGCCTGAAAATAATAGATCCTTCAATATAAGCTTGAAAATGTAAACAAAAAACAGATGACGTAGTTAATATATGGAATTAATTGAATATTTTGTTGTATTTTTTATTGACCCAAAAATATGATTCCTGAGAGAGAGAGAGAGAGAGAGAGAGAGAGAGAGAGAGAGAGAGAGAGAGAGAGAGAGAGAGAGAGAGAGAGAGAGAGAGAGAGAGAGAGAAGAGGAGAGAGAGAGAGAGAGAAAAAAAAAAACATTAAAACTTATGATGTAAACTTCTAATGATGATGATGATGATGATGATGGCAGGTGAAATCCTCCATTATTCTCCTAAATATCCTAACACACAGTTGTGCTATACTTCAGGCTGTACAAACACAGTAATATCCTAACACACAGTTGTGCTATACTTCAGGCTGTACAAACACAGTAATATCCTAACACACAGTTGTGCTATACTTCAGGCTGTCCAAACACAGTAATATCCTAACACACAGTTGTGCTATACTTCAGGCTGTACAAACACAGTAATATCCTAACACACAGTTGTGCTATACTTCAGGCTGTACAAACACAGTAATATCCTAACACACAGTTGTGCTATACTTCAGGCTGTACAAACACAGTAATATCCTAACACACAGTGGTGCTATACTTCAGGCTGTACAAACACAGTAATATCCTAACACACAGTTGTGCTATACTTCAGGCTGTACAAACACAGTAATATCCTAACACACAGTGGTGCTATACTTCAGGCTGTACAAACACAGTAATATCCTAACACACAGTTGTGCTATACTTCAGGCTGTACAAACACAGTAAAAAAAATACTATATTTATTCAAGCTTATATTTTCAACATAATTATTAACTATTTTCACCCAATTTCAGATGATCATTATTTAGACATTCAAATTGTCACAGCAAAATGAGAACCAATATTAGCATGCCAATAATCATTTACCGATAATAATAATAATAGTAATGATGATGATGATGATGATGATAATAATGATAATAATAATAATGATGAAAATGATAATAATAATAATAATGATGATAAAAATGATAGTGACAATAATAATAATAATAATAATAATAATGATAATAATAATAATGATAATCATTATTATTTAATAATAATAATAATAATGATAATAATAATAATAATAATAATAATAATAATAATAATAATAATAATAACAATAATAATAATAATGATAATAATGATAATAATAATAATAATAATAATAATAATAATAATGATAAGAATAATAATAACAATAAAAATAATAATAACAATAATAATAATGATAATAATACTAATGATAATAATAATAATAATAATAATAATAATAATAATAATAATAATAATAATAGTACCAAACAGTCAGTAACCTCAGAAAAACAAAACACCAAGCAAGTGAAACTGTAACTCTTCCTGTTTCTCTTGTCCACCTTCCTACGACTTAAATCTTTTCAAGAGAGGAGTAACAAGACACCTCCTGAAAATAAATTGGTCCCAAACCCCCTTGCTTTTTTCTCTTACTGTCTTCTTTATAGGCACTGCCAACTAGCGGGCTTTGTGTTACCCATTTTTTAACATTTGTGCCTGTAGCGCCTGTAGGCAGTGGTGACCCAGGGCTCGGATGGCAGGCCCTGGAGGCACACTTGAGGGCTGTGATGGCAGGCCCTGGAGGTACACTTGAGGGCTGTGATGTCAGGCCCTGGAGGCACACTTGAAGGCTGTGATGGTTGGCCCTGGAGGCACACTTGAGGGCTGTGATGGTAGGCCCTGGAGGCACACTTGAGGGCTGTGATGGTTGGCCCTGGAGGCACACTTGAGGGCTGTGATGGTTGGCCCTGGAGGCACACTTGAGGGCTGTGATGGTAGGCCCTGGAGGCACACTTGAGGGCTGTGATGGTTGGCCCTGGAGGCACACTTAAGGGCCGTGATGGTTGGCCCTGGAGGCACACTTGAGGGCTGTGATGGTTGGCCCTGGAGGCACACTTGAGGGCTGTGATGGCAGGCCCTGGAGGCACACTTGAGGGCTGTGATGGCAGGCCCTGGAGGCACACTTGAGGGCTGTGATGGTTGGTCCTCGCCTGTAGTGGCACAGGCAGGATGTTATAGTGACGCCTGTGGATTAGAGGCTCATGCCGCCCCCCTGTGTCCTCCCATGCACTCGCAGTCGAAGGTAGAGTTAATGGGCAGGGCATGTGGGTGTTCTTAGGCCACTCGACGGTGCAGAAAGGTTTTGGTTTTCTTGAACTTGAGTCACCGAGAACGCCACTCGGAGACGCTAACCACTCCGCTACCGCCTCCACAAATGGGGAGGCGGTGGCAGAGGTAGCAGGCAGTGGCAGTTGTTGTGCCCTTGGCCAGTCCTTTGTCATGTAAACAAGAAGTCACAAACACCTACTTCCTCTCATAGTAAACAAAAACATCAAAAAACACCAAACGGTCACAGAGGTCACACTTTAGGTCAGGTCACCCTCCAAAAGGTCATATCAGGTCAGGTCACCTTCCAAAAAGTCACACTTCAGGTCAAGTCACCCTCCAAAAGGTCACATCAGGTCAGGTCACCCTCCAAAAAGTCACATCAGGTCAGGTCACCCTCCAAAAGGTCACCCTCCAAATGGTCACCCTCTAAAAGATCACCCCTCCAAAAGTTCACCCTCTAAAAGATCACCCCTCCAAAAGTTCACCCCTCAAAAAGGTCACACTTCAGGTCAGGTCACCCTCCAAAAGGTCACCCTCCAAAGGGTCGTCCTCAGCCCTGCATCCTCTGATAGTAAACAAACATTTGCAGTATAAACATGGTCTCGTCCAAGCCAATCTCAGAGTCAAAAAGTCTGTCTTGCGTGGAGGAAACTTTCTCCACCTGCTTCACCTCCGCCTCCGTCATCATCTCCTCCACCTCCCTCACCTGCTCCTCCGTCCCTCCACTCTGACGTAGATTCTCCACTATGGAATCCACCCGTATCCGTTTATCCAGCAGCCGTGTGTTATCCGCGTGTGTGGTGTCGCGCTGCACGATTAGATTATACACGGATTTATACACCCACTCCAGACACATCTGTGTTGCTGGAAATTGGGGGTTTTAGGTATGGGGGTTTTATGACTGGTCAACGTTACTTGAATGATATTATTTGGGGATGATTTGATAAATGATTACAACTTGAATGAAGGATTTAACTTAGTCTTCTGACTTCACTATATGATTGTAGTTTGACCACTTCTCACTACGGAGAGTACTGAACAAGGGGGTATACTTAAGGGGAAGGATAATAAGGTTTAGGTTAGGGATTAGCTGCCACCAGCCCCGGCGAGTAGTTCACTGGATTACTCCCTGGCACGTTTTGATTAATATTAATATAGATTGATCTTGGTAATCGTGATTGGTACGAGGGGTTTATACCGAAACAAGGCTTGGACTCTCTTGGAAGTGTGGGGAATTATTTTCCTAACTCAGATAATCACCTGGGTTTTCATAATAACACAAGAACTATATTTGTAAATGAAATCCTATTTATTTGGAACATGGTAAGTCTCTCACTTGAGATCATCTTCAGCATATAAGGGTTAACAACTATACCAAGAAACTCTACTCGGGAATACGAAGCTTGATTTCACACCCTGACGTAGGAATTTCCCTAAGTTATGAGATGAAGCTCTTCTGAGCATAAATCTCCTCCACTTGAATTTCTACTCAGTGCATTGCCCTACACTAGGGAACATATTACTTAATATTTATAAATCACACATGGAAGATAAATATCTAGTAGAGAAAGAAAATGTTGAGACAGTGTGGTCTGTGTTACATTAAAACCATGTGGCCGTTGGGAGATTTCGCGTCAAGACCTTGAAGAGCGGGGAGAGAAGACTCCGTTAATATCTCTTATAAGGATGGGCGGAACATCTATGCCTTAGTGACACTGAACTATACCTATATATTTATATAGAAATATATAGATGTAATACACTAAGGGAGAAAAACCACCGGAGCCCGGGGCGGATGTCTTACCTTGAAGAGCGGGGAGAGAAGACTGGCTCATGCCCTGCGGTTCTCCGCACCAAGAAAAAAAAGAACTTGTTTGGAAAGTCTCACCGTGACCTTTAAATGAACAAATTATAATCCCGAACCAACTATTTAAGAAATGAAACTCGCGTATCCCCGAAGAGGCCGCCTTAATACAAACTGGCTACTTTGATGTAAGAGAATTTAATGTCTTTAGTCTAATACCCACGAAGGTTGGTTTTATATGTAATATCGACATTCCGAACACCTATTTCAGAGTGAAGAGGTATTGAAATCTTACGTAGAATTTTGGTGAGCTTTCATTTTAGCGTGGATCCTTACTACAACGCCCATATATGACCATAACCGATAACGATAGGGATTATTTTGAAAGACGGTAAGATTCTGGGAGAGTTTCTTGGTCTGACCAGATAACTGGGGAAAGATAAAAAGAACTGACATCATTAGTTATCACTGATCGCAGAATAATTATCCCACGAATTTGGACTCGCATACGGCATGTGAGGGAGAGAGAGGGTGTGAAAGAATGAAGGAAAAAAATGGCGACAAAAGAAAAAAGAATGAAACAAAATGGTGGTTTCGGAAGAGGTGATGACTCACCCGTGAAACAAAGAGAAAAAATTACCTACTGACAAGACATAGCTCGGGAATTTCATAATAATAATTGTTCCTACTATTTCCCGAATAATGGGCATTACACATCCGCACCACTGCCTCCATGTCCACGTGGAATAAATACGTAATCTTGTTCGCGGGGGACGGCACAAGGCTCTTCCGCACCTCGTGTATCAGTAAAAAGTGATCTTGCGTCAATTTGAACGTGAGTAAATTAGCATCTTTTTTACTGATCATGGCTAATTCCGCGACCTGATCCTGCTCCATCATGCCGTTACGGTGGATCAGGCGGAAGATCCTGGCCGCCTTACCGCCCAGACGCTCCTGAACTATCTGGTAAACTAGCGTGTGTGTCAGGGTGCGGTACGCCTCGCCTAATTCTAAGCGATACTGCCCGCCCCCGACGTCTCCGACCCGCCTCACTGCGCCTCCACACTCCTCCTCCAGCACTTTGAGGTATTGCTCCAGGTGTTTGAGGTCCTTGAGGTGGTCACGGATCTCGGCCAAGGTCACGGGGTTGAGGGTAGAGTCCCAGGGGTCGCTGCGAGTGTAGGAGATCTTGAGCATCGCGGAGAGGCACTCGCCGGCTAGGGGATCCACGCGCCGCACTAGGCTGTTTGGTACCTCGCTGTCCCTGGGAGCACACAGAGAAGTAAACACACATATGCGTAGACAGTAAACACTCGCGTATTCGGACACTCATTATTCGGACTTTGACATTATTCGGACCTCCTCATTTTTTTATTATTATTATTATTATTATTATTATTATTATTATTATTATTATTATTATTATTATTATTATTATTATTATTATTATTATTATTATTATTATTATTATTATTATTATTATTATTATTATTATTATTATTATTATTATTTTTTTTTTTTTTTTTTTTTAGGGGTCGAAATCTCCTAGCTATACTATTATACACCTCGATTTTTTTTTTTTTTTTTTTTTTTTTTTTTTAGGGGGGTCGAAATTTATTACCTATATACACACCTGTGGATGGATTCAGCAAACCATTTACGAGGTAAGACTCTGGTAAATTTCCTCGTACCTCCCTGCACATGGCACGACCCTATTCAGCAAACACTTACGATATTGCAAGTATCCTCGTAACCTACGAGTGGTCCCTGTATCTAGTAGCGGCTACCAGAAGGTTTACCAGACATATTAGCGGGAAGGAACACAGTCTCCTGTAGCTGATTTCATCATCTAGCTACTTATATAGGTAAGTTCTGATAGTGAATACTAATTTGTGATCATTTATATTGTTGCAAGAGTAGGGACATGTATACTAATAACCGAAATAAGTGCAACAGGCCGTGCAATGGACACTATAAGTTACCCTGTGATTGTGTCCTTGTCGGCGATATTGTGTCGTCATTTTAAGCACTGTCTTGATGTTCCACACTGCCACAGTTCATATGATCGTGTGTGGTGGGGCTGGCAACATGTGGTGGGACTGGCAACATGTGGCAGGCAGGTGTGGTGTGTGGTGTGTTGGGGCTGACAACATGGGTCAGGCCTGAGGTGTGGTGGCTGGTGGGGCTGGCAACATATGTCAGGCAGTAAGCATCGTCATTACACATCCTGTCCAGTGTCTAGAATATATAAATATAATGGACGAGAACTTCGCGGTCGTTTTCAGAGACACCGACTAATTTTTCCTGGCCTACAATAGGGGCTTTTTCTAATGGAGATATGTAGTTTTATTTTCCGGAAACCCATTATAAAAAAAAATTCATCACCGAATTTTATGCAAGGTTAAGGTTAGGTTTCACCTATAATGTTAGGTTAGGTATACTTAGAGGTTAAGGTTAGGTAAAGTTTCATTAAAACCTATAAGGTTAAGTTAGGTTAGGTATACGTAGTGGTTAAGGTTAGGTTAGGTTTCATTAAAACCTATAAGGTTAGGTTTGGTATGTTCTATTCAATTACTTCCCTGTTATCTGAGACCCTGACTGACGGCCAAGTTTTAGTGCTTTTTCTGATCGAGACAGTGTTTTTAATGGAAACGGCGACCATAAAATTCTGTGATGAATTATTATTTTTTTTTTAAATATGGGTTTCCGGAAAACAAAACTATCTCCTTTAGAAAAAACACCTATTGTAGGCCAGTAAAAATTAGTCGGTGTCTCTGAAAACGAAAGCGAAGTCCTCGTCCATTATTACCGGGGTCTGGTAATGGGGGTCTGACATTTATGTCAGGAGAGTACAATAGGGAGTCTTGGTTGAAACTGCATATTTACCAATATTTATTACAAGTGTAAATACTGATGGTTATGGATAGATAAAACTTTAAATTTCTTCAGTAAAAACACCAACATTACTGAGGGTAGGTGTAACTCTTGTTTATGGTATATTATTGTGTAACACCAGCTGGTTTTTTTTTTTGGGGGGGGGTAACCTTTCTCAAGTTCATTTCAATGTAATTAGAGTTAGGTTAGTTCCTCCGGTATTATTCCAGATGAACACCGAATTCACTTTGGTGTACGAAACTATTTTTTTCTGGTGAGTTTTTATGTGTTTTGGATTATTTTGCTAACCGTTTCTGTCGCAAAATACTTTTTTTCTTTTAGTTAGGTAAAGGTTGAGTTAGGTCTAGGTATGGTTAGGTTAGATAGGGTAAGGTTACGGGTTACGTGGTTGGCTCGGGTAAATCCGAGCCAACCACGCTAATTTTGGAGCTTCAGCCCCCGCAAAATGGGCTGCAGTCGGCACCGGCTGGATTGACTGGAGCAAGTCCTGTCGTGGAGATGTGAACGGGCTTTTAGGGGACCATAAACTAACCCTTCTTTTTCACTTAATAATAGAAAATAACGGTAGATAATGGGTTCTCATCATCTAAAAGAATAATTAATAAAGTACGTAAGTGGAGAAAGAAAAGCTGATCAACCCGGATAAATAGTTTCTTTAATCAAACCAAAACATAAGATAAGATCAAGTAGGCAAGTCCATATGCTTATATTGTTTGTTGATTATAGGTGGTGAGCAAGAGTGAGTGAGAATTTATCGGTTTTAAGAATGAATGTCTCGCCCACCAGTAACAATTAACTATAGCCGTATTAGCATTCATACACAACCTACCTAACTTTATATAGTAGTATAATATGCAAAACCCACACTAAAATAAAATATATAGTGAATATTCTTACCCTATAAATTACTTTTAACTATTTAGGTTAAATAAGCAATGTGGGAGACATCTTAGATAGGGAAGTGATAGGATAGGTGAGTGATAATTGGTTAATGTAGGATATTTAATATTCAGGTTTAATAATTAGCATTCAAGCTTTTTAAATTTCCATAACCTTGGGCTTTTTTCTTATGAACTGTTCGTGCATCTAACTAAAACCTGCCATATCAAACCATACCTATTAAAAATAATAACTTTTTTCAGCTATCATGGAATTCTTGTGGGCAATGGAACACGACAGGCTGCACTTGGAAAGGGTCTTCAGAGATCGGCTTGATCCTCTAGAGTCTAGATGTCAGTGACAACCACCACCTACGGTAGTACCACCTACCCTGCCATGAGATCCTGCAGCTCTGTGAGGAGATTGGGCCACAGCTTTCCAGACCCACCAATAGGACTGTAGCAATTCCAATCCACACTCAAGTCTTGGTTGCCCTGCACTTCTTTGCTAGTGAATCATTCCAGTGTGTTAGGTGACACTGTTGCTCTTAGTTAGATTACTTAAATTCCCCATACTCCATAATAGCTGACAACAAAAACAGGTTTAAAATCCAACTTAAGTAATGCATACCTAAATCAAGTACTTATGTACTATACTCAGTGGTATTTCAAAAATATAACTTTTCTTATTTCATCCACTGCTATTCTAATAACTGCTCATCAGCTTCAACTATTTCAACTTAATTATCAGCAAGAAAATTATGTTGGATATGTCTTGTCTTTTCCTGTTTGTAATAAAAGTGAGACTACTACAGTGTTGAAATCATCATTTTGAATTTTAATATTATTAGTATATTATAGTTGTAAAGTTGTTTGATCGAAATGTAAGCGTTTGAATTTTAGCTGTACGTACAAGGTTATTGGAAGTACTGAATCATAACTCAGCGACTCGGAGTACATAAAATTGAATTTAGAATATGCTAAATTTTTGTCGTATACCGATTCTGTATGGCCTCACAACGATCATGACCCCCCCTTAGCTGTACGGGCTCTCTGCGCTTGCCAAAATCATGGGCTACACAGAAAAAATTTACCTTGCATGCCACCCCACCCTCTCCTTGTCAACTTTGTGGTTACGTCACTGACAATGTCATTATGATTTCATTATATGTTAGACATTTTGAGTAATTCCCTTCCAAATATCACTTCATACACGGTGGAAGAACTATTTCCCTAAGGCCACCTGCGCATTTTTTTATCTACCCTAAATACCTCAAACCTAACAACTGTTAAAAGCTATGGGAAAGATTCGTTACAGTGACCCTCGCCATTTTCAGACGAAACTATATTTTTCTGATAGAATATGCTGTTTTAAGAGAATCTGACCTTTGTTTTTCGTGACAATCACTAGATTCTTTTTTACCCTCTAGACCCCCCCTGTAAAAAACTAGTGATCACTAGTTTTTTTTCAATTTCAAAGTAAGATAAAAATGAACGAGGACTGCGCGGTCATTTTCTTAGACACTGACTAGTTTTTCTTTGCCTAAAATTAGTGCTTTTTCAGATATTCTTATTTCCGGAAACCCATTATTTTTTTTTTATTTTGTCACCAAAACCTACGGTTACGTTTCCATTGATAACAATGTATCTCATTCAGAAAAAACACTAAAACTTGGCCAGGAAATAATAAGCAGTGTCTCAGAAAACAGAGAAGTAACGGAATTGTACGGAAACAAGTGATTCCCGCCCCGCATTCGCCAGCCGCCGAGTGATCCGCTCTGCCTAGAATATTATTATAAAGAGACCCTAGCTCGGCACCGCCCTGCCGGGACCATTATTACCTTAACCGAACTGAACCTAACCTCCCCCTCGGCCCCCTGGCGGGATTATTAAACTCACCCGAACCTTAACCTAACCTAAAGGGTTAGGGGGCTATATAATTTCTACAATATGTATATAAGTTTTGAAGGTTATCCGGAAGTTGATTAAAACTGCGCAGCATACTGAACAAAAAATAATACAGAAAACATAAGTAGTAACGGCGGTAGCAACCGCGCAGTTCTCGTCCATTATAACCCAATACTCTCCTGACAACTGTGGGGGACGGGGGGGGGGGGGTGCGCAGAACCTCCTGCTAGTTAACTAACCTAACCTGGGCATTGATCACGTAACCTAACATCAGTGGGAGGTTTTCGCCCCTTCCCAGATCCCCCTTGAGTTATTTTTAATTTCGGTAAATTTCTAGTGTTTGCCCACACTCTCCCACTTCCCCCAAACAAGTTTGGGGACCTGTGGGAATACGGGGTTTTCGGGAGGGGAACAAATTATGCGTCGGAAACACATAATTTAAGAGTTGTGTAGGGGGCTAAAATTCCCTAATCTAGGGTAATTTCCTTATATCTAGAGAAATTTGCATAACCAAAATTAACCTAACGTAGCCAAATTTAACCTAACCTAGCTGGGGGCTTGACCCACCGATAACCTAACCTAAGCTAACCTAACCAAATCTAATCTAATCTAACCAAATTAACTTATCCTAGCCTAACCAAATCTAACCTAACCTCCTAGCGAGGGTTTGGGAGGGGGTTCTCGACACTTCGGTCATCATTCTGTGAGGATCGTCAGGTTCACACGTCTCTGGACTCAGAAGAAATCCAATACATTTTCCCTAGATCTAGGGAATTTTTTTAACACTCCTAACTCAAAAACTATGTGGTTGCAATGCATATTTTTTTACCACAGCCAAATATCCCGCATTCCCCCAGGTCCCCAAGCCTGATTTGTGAGAGAGGGGGGGTATGGGCAAACACTAGAATAATACCTTAATTTCCGACGGCTGTTGTAGGTGTTATAATTACTCCTTCTGATAAGAACGAAACGTTCAGTAAAACCACCACCGATCGTGTGTTGGTTTAAACTGCACATATAGCCGGTTTATGGAACTGTCGCCGAAACGCCAACCGAAAACTCTCGCCGACAGGGGAACACTCGCCGACGTGGAAATTTTCGGCGACAGTTCCACTGGTAAGGACCGTTCACTAACCTAACCTTGATATTGGTCAACTAGCCAACATAACCTAACCACATAACCTAACTCAAGATCAAGAACTAGAATTGTCGCCAGAAATAGGAACACACGCCGACATGAAAAATCGGAACATTGGCCGACGTCGGCGAGAGTTCCTATCGGCGACAGTTCCAGGTACCAAATAGCCTACCCTTTCACACTCGTTTTGCAGACCTATAAATAACAGTAGAAAGGTGAAAAATACTTTAATCTGGGGGGGTCTTTCTTAAAACCCGAGCCCCTGTCCACCCAGCAGTTAATGGGTACCGGGTGTTAGCCGGGGGTTTGTGACCCCACCTCCCGGGATGGTGGCTTCGGCCAACACTAATGCTGCAGCGGTAGATCACTATGGATCTGAGGCATTATCCTCTAAACAAACAAACAAACAAAACCCACTGGTCATGTTATACATACACAAATATTAGCCAAATTCTCCACTTTTTCTCCTTGACAGATAATTGATTGATTGATTTAATGCCTAAAAAGGTGAATGTGCCAGATCCTTGACAGATAAGACGAAGAATCATTGCATGTGTAGAATCACACACGGACACATCATATCAGGCTATTTTGTTGTGTTTTTCAGCAAAAGTCATGATTTTTTTAATAGATTACCTCGTATCAGGTGACAGGTGTGCAAAACGAACCTTTATGATGCACAATAATGAAAAATAAGCTCTTGAGACATCATTTACTACAATTATGGAGTTATGATACATGAACTTTAAATGAAATTTGTTTGTAAACAAAAGCACGTGTAAGCCCAAAACGCATCATGTAAGCGTGGAGATGATTGGCTGTTGCGCGACACGAGACCCCTCTGGTGGCTACCAGTGGCAATTGACCTCGTAGCTTACTAGATGCTTACAATATCGTTGCCGAATACAGTTTTGCCATCTCTCGTAGCGGTCTAGTAACTTCGACCTCGTAACAGGGTATCGCTGGTAAGTTTGCTGAATCCGGCCCCAGGAGCTCGGGGGGGAAGCTGTAGAAGTAGTAGTAGTAGTAGTAGTAGTAGTAGTAGTAGTAGTAGTAGTAGTAGTAGAATTTATATATACATTTATGCACATCCCTTTTATAACTATAATAACCACACACACACACACACACACGCGCAGAAGTAATTCATGCAAGAAATATTCAGGACTTCAAAGGCAAGCTGGATAATAGTAGATTTCGAGACTAGGCAGAGGTTACAACTAGGTAAACACACACACACACACCATTTACAAACACACCCAGAAACACACACACACACACCATTTACAAACACACAAACACACCCAGAAACACACACACACACACACACACCTGTACAGCTGGTCAGCCTTGAGGGACAGCACGGGCACAGCAAGGCCGGGGTTCTGGGGGTCAGGACAGCACTGCACAACTGGCCCTCTATCAGACGCAGCATTTGGTTACGCTGTGATAGGCTGTGATAGGCTGCTGTTTAAAGGGCTCCGAGGCCACAGCGAGAGAGAGAGAGAGAGAGAGCATGAGTAGTCACTGTGGCAGCCCCCCCCACCAGAAATAAATAGTTTCGTCCACCAAAGGTAGTTCAGTGTTCATCTGGAAATGTACCCAAGCTTGTTTTGAGGTTTGCACAGGAAAAAAACTGTCTCCATTAGGGAAAGCATCACATATTGAACTAATATAATTTGAACTTGTCTGAAAATCTTACAACAGTCATAAACTACATATTTACTCAGCGCTGTGACCTTAACCCCTTCACGCCCAGATCTTTCCTTGGCTATATAAAATGGTCTGTTGTCAGCCATAAAATTACGAAAAGTCACTGAATATACCACAGTAGTTAGTGGACAAGGATACTAAACAGGTCATAGCTATAAAACATTGCTTATAGTCACTGAATATACCACAGTAGTTAGTGGACAAGGCTACTAAACAGGTCATAGCTATAAAACATTGCTTATAGTCACTGAATATACCACAGTAGTTAGTGGACAAGGATACTAAACAGGTCATAGCTATAAAACATTGCTTATACTCACTAATCATCGTCTAATGGTAGTCATATTACAATAGAAATTACGTTTTGGGTCTCAAGGGGTTAACCGCAGTGGTTAAAGATACGGCGGCCTTATTCTAGTTGAGGGTAGAGATACGGCAGCGGTTATAGATACGGAAACAACAGGAACTACCACGTGTAGGTCTCACGGCCTCTTGTAGCTTCCTTATTTTCTTATGTTCTTACAATATGGGAACTTATATGGGGGTCTCTCTCTCTCTCTCTCGGTTACAGGGAGTTTCGTACACAAGTTGTTTCGTACCCAGGTTTTTTTAGTTGTTTCGTACAGATTTTGAGTTTTTTTCGTACATATCTGGTGTCGTTTCGTAACTCTAGTAATCAAGTTCTACTCTGAGCTGAGTGTACGAAACGACTATGGTTTCTACGAAACATCTTTTAGGTGTACGAATCTACTGATGTACGAAACGACTATGGTTTCTACGAAACAACTTTTAGGTGTACGAATCTACTGGTGTACGAAACAACTTGTGTACGAACTGACTGCACCCCCTCTCACACACACACTCTCTCTCTCTCTCTCAGAATGACACCAGGTATGTACGAAAAAACTCATAATTAGTGTACGAAACAACTAACAAAACTTGGGTACCAAACAACTTGTGTACGAAACTCCCTGTAACCCTAACATTATGGGAACTATGGTGGGTCTCTCTCCCTCTCTCCCTCTCACTCAGACACTCACTCTCTCACTCTCTCTCACACACACTCACTCCCTCATTCTCTCTCTCACACTCGCTCTCTCCCTCTCACCTTGCTGTTGGGCAGCTTGCAGTGGGTCGTGATCACCCTTCAAGGTATGCTGCCACGCTGAAACAGCACCACGCCCACACGAACCACGATGGCGCCCTAGTACTCCCGCAGGGGACTGTCGCACACCTTCTGCAGGCGGTAACACATGGCCACCTCCTCCTCCTCCTCTTGTGACCTCTAGTATCTTCTTCTGGTGACCTCTAGTATCTTCTTCTGGTGACCTCTAGTATAGCTTCATAGGTCCTCTTCCTCCTCTTCTTGTGACCACCTCCTTCCTAGGGACTTGGGAAATACTTTGGGGAACTCACCCTTTCCGGCTTTTAAACTGAAAGGGGAATACCGCCCTGTTTTGGGATGCTTTTTGTACTTCAAATCTGTAAAGGTTCCAGCGTGCCCTTCACCCTTGGGGTTAACCCACCCCGGCCCCGGCAAAAAGAAATATAGGCGCCTAAAAAAATTTCTAAGTCCTTTTTGGGTTGGGTTTAATACTTTGTGGTTAGGTTGGTTACTTTGGGGTTTTAAGGGTTTAAGGTTAGGTTGGGAAAATACTTTGGGGTTTAAGGTTAGGTAAAACTTTGTTTTTTAGGTAAGATTGGGTTAGGTTAGGTTTTTCCCTTTGGGGTTAAAGGGTTTTAGGTTGGGTTTGGGTTTTGGGTTTATTTTTTGTGGTTAAGGTTATAAGGTTAGGTTAGGTATACTTTGTGGTTAAGGTTAGGTTAGGTTGGGTTTAATTTTGGGGTTAAAGGTGGGTTTTGGGTTTAAAGGTTAGGCTGGGGAAACACTTTGGGGTTTAAAGGTAAGGAAAGGGGTTAGGTTGGGTTATATTTTTTGGTTTAAGGTTAGGTTAGGTTGATTTTTCATATAGCCCTTTTGATGATTTTTTGGGACCCCAAAAATCATTTATATTTGTTTTCCCCCCCCCAAAAAAACCCCGTATTCCCGCCTTTCCCCCAAAGGTTTGGGGGGCTATGGGGGAAAGAAAAAAAAATTTGGGGGTAAAGGGGACTTCTTCCAAAGTTTTCCCGGGGACTTGGGTGGGGGCCCCGGGGCGGAGGGGGTTCCAAATAATGTCTTGGACTAATCCCGGCCCCACTTTTTTTTTTAAGGGTTGTTGTTTTTTGTTTTTGTTGTTGTTAAAGGGCATTTTGATTTCAAAAGTCGGGGGATATTCGCCCTGGGGCACGAGGGGGCTTTCGGGGACGGGTGGACGGAAAGCGGCGGCCAGCAGGGTGGTCAGGTAAAAGGGTGGTGACTTTCGGGGGGATGGGGGAAACCACTTTAGAATTTTTGTCGGGGGGGCGTGGCAGCGAGGACACTGAAAGCAGGGCGGGGCGGGTGCAGGCGGTGAGGTGTGTCTCTCTTTCTTCTGCTGTGACCTTTTCGTCCCCTTTTTCGTTAACAAAATTTGTTAATTTTCCCCCGTTTTTTTCCCCTGGGAAAAACATTTTGTTTCATTTTTCAATCCTTTTTTATCTCTAAATTCACTTTTTTCTCGCCGTGATTTCAGTTCAGTTTAGTTGTTGGTCAGGCCTTTTCAACGGCCTCCCTAAAGTGTTATCTTCCTGTCGGGTTTTTTAAATTAGTTGTCTTCTTTTATTCATTTTATTATTTTTTTCTTATTAGTGGTGTTGTGTGACGAGCCTAGGGGGCGAGGGCGACTTTCCGGGGACGGGGGGACTTTTTGCCCGGAAAAAAGGGTGCGGGGAGGCGTTGGCGGTAATGTCCCATGGGGGGGCCAGGAGGCGTCCCCGGGGGCCATGATCCCGGGGGAAAGTGGCTTTTAACTAAAAAAGAGGGGGCTTTGCGGTGGAGAGAGGGGGGGGGAGGGGGGGGGGTTTTCCGCGGAGAAGGTCTTTTGGGTTTTTTAAGTTGGTTTGTTATTGGGGGGTGTGGAAGCAGGGTGGTCTGAACAGCGACTGTCGACCGCGGGGGATATTATTCATTTTACCCCCCAAAAAAAGGTTGTCGTATTAGTGAAATTTGGTCTTTTTGACCATCTACCCCTTTTTTAACCTTTTGTAGTGCCCCCCCTTGGGAGTTTACTTTTACAGCCCGGGCCCCATACTTAAAAGATTTAGGATTCGCCCTAGGTTTCGTCCTAACCCTGCGCCCCCAAAGGGTTTCGGGGGCCCCCCAAAAGTCAAAGGACGCGTCCTGGAGGGCCCGCTTAGGACGAAGCGCTGAGCCCCAAATTTCAGGAGCCCCAATTTGGTTTATGAAATATCATACTAAGTTTCATCAAAAAGGTATAAAAATATCAAAAACACAAGTTTAAAATTTTCTATAAATAATTGCTGAAGACTACAACAAATGAATTCATCTATAAGAATAATTGTACCAAATAGGGAAACGTTCCGTTAAAAGGGACACAAACATTGACATTGCCCTTCGCTCTATCGACGAAAAAAATAATATTTTTAGGACAAGTTTTTTATCCTTGGCCAGCTCTTTAAAAGCAAAAAAAAATGTCCTATGCCGCGGGGGGAATTTTCCATGCCGAGAGGGATCGGCGAAGAGATACGTCAAGGACCCCGGTTTTATAATGGACGAGGACTTGGGGCGGTGGGGTTTTCAAAGCCCCGGGCTTTTTTTCCGGGCCTAAATAGGTTCTTTTTCTAATGGAGATAGGGTTTAATGGCCCGGGGATTTTCGGGGGGTCGTTTTCAGAGAAAACCGACTATTTTTTTTTTGGGCCTACAAATAGGTTTTTTGGGAAAAAATTTGGAGCTCCCCCTTTCCCGGCTTTGACTGAAATGAACAAACCCCCTGTTTTGTATGTTTAAATTGTACTTCACATCTGAAAAGGTTTCCAGCGTGCGCTCACCCTTTGGTTTTTAACCCCACACGGCCGCTATAAAATATGGGGTCCCTTTCAAAAAATTCAAAGGGTTTCCAGTTAGGTTATTTTGGGGTTGGGAAATTTATTTTGTGGTTAAGGTTAGGTTAGGTATACTTTTTTTTTTTAAGGTTTAGGTTGGGTTTTGGTTCTTTTTTTTTTTAAGGTTATTTTAGGTTGGTATCCTTTGGGGTTTAAAGGGTTAGGTTAGGTTGGTATATTTTTTGGGGTTAAGGTTAGGTTGGGTTTTGGGGGGGTTTTTTTTTTTAAATATAGGACTTTGAGGGTTTTTTTTGGGAGCCATAAATCCTTATATTTCTTCCCTCCCCCAAAAAACCCCCCGGATTCCCCCCAAATTTCCCCCAGGTTTTTGGCTATGGGGGGAAAAAAAAAAGAAAAGGGCTAAAGGGACTTCTTCCAAAGTTTTTACCGTTCTTTTTTCAAAATGAAGTTTTTTTTTTGCGAAAACCCCTAAAAAAAGTTTAAAAAAAGTAATTTTTGGGGGAAAGGGTTGGGTTTTAGGTTTCATTAAAACCTTTTGGGTTTAAAGGTTGGTTTTCCTTTAAAAACCCTTAAGTTGGTTGGGTTTTCAAAAAAACCTATAAGGTTGGTTTAATTTTAAATTTTTTTTTCATTTTTTTTTTTTTTTTTTTTTTTTTTTTTTTTGGGGGGGCAAAAAAAAACTATCCCCCATTAGAGAAAGCACCTATTGTGGGCCAAAAGAAAAAATAGTCGGTGTCTCGTAAACGCCCGGGGGAAACCCTTCGCCCTTTAAATACCGGGGGATGTTTTTTTTTTCGAAAGGCCCAGTTTAAAAAAAAAAAACAAAAATTATCACCAAAAAAAAAAAATTAAATGGTCCCCTTTCCCATTAAAAACACTATCTCCTCAAAAAAAAGACTAAAATTTGGGCCCGGGGAAAAAGATTTTTCAGAGCTTATGGTTTTAATAAAAACCTTTTTAATTTTAGGTTAGATATACTTTGGGGTTTAAAGGTTAGGGGAAATTTTAAAGACAAAGGCCCCACCCTCTACTTTTTCCCTTATACCCCAAAAAGCTTGGGGACATGGGGGGAAAACCGGAGTTTTTGGGGGGGGAGCACACCAGGGGGAAAATATGGCCCCCCCAAAAAAAATCCCTAAACTAGGGAAAATTCCCTAGTTCGGGAACTTTATAGGGGGGAAATATTCCCCGTTTAAGTCTATGTATGGGGAATTTTCCCTAGTTTTAGGGTTTTTTTTTGGGGGGAAGTCATTTTTTCCTTTATGAGTGTGCCCCTTTTTTGGGGGGGAGCACCCCTAAAAAGGGAAATATTTCCCCGATAAAGCCCATGAACTGGGAAAAATTTTTTCCTATTTTTAAGGTTTTTTTTTTTTGGGGGGGCAATTTTTCCCCTTATGTGTTTTGCTCCCCCCCAAAAAACCCAGGTTTCCCCCATCCCCCCCAAGTTTTGTCGGCCATAAAAAGAAGATAGGAGTTTGGGAGCCTCTATTCTAAAGTGCCCAAACCCCTACAAAACCAAACCCTGAAACCCCTTTTCAGCCCCTTGTGCTGTGCCCAAACCTAACCATGAAAACCTAACCAAAACCCTGACCTGCCCAAACCCAAAAACCCTAAAGGCCGTGTCACACAGCACTTTTTTCCGGCATTTTTTGGTATTTTCTACCAAAAGATCCCCGTAGGGTGGAAAAAATTTATGCGCGTTCGTCACCGGCTTTTTCGGCTACGAGTTTCTTCGGGGAAACCCGGGAAACCAAAACTAAAAAAATAAAACCATTATGGATGCTGAAATTTAATATCGGCCTTTTAACAAAGTAAGGATGGGCACTCTTTAAAATAAAACAGATGTCTTAAAGACAGTAATATAAAAGAACCAACTTTGTTTTGGGTTTACGTGGAAACCTTTTTTTTTAAGTTTTTCCGGGTTTTTTTGGGGTTTCATTAAAACCAAAAAAGGTTAGGTTGGGTTTTTCTTTAAAAAACCTTTTAAGACCCTGACAAAATTTCCCCCGGGCCAAGTTTTAATGTTTTTTTTCTGATGGAGATACAGGGGTTTTAAGGGAAAAAGGGTACCATAAAATTTGGGTTGTGTTTTTTTTTTTTTTTACTTTGGGCTTGCGCAAAAAAAAAAACTATCTCCATTAGAAAATGCCTTTTAAAAGCCCGGGAAAAAAAAAGTCGGGTCTAAAAACGACCGCAAAGTAAATCGTCCATTTTTCCCAAATTTTGCTGAGTTAGGTTGGTTTAAAGATTTAGGTTATGTTAAGGTTTGGTTTAGGTTATGTTAAGCTTAGGGTAGATTTGGTTGGTTTAAATTTTTGAGTTTTTTTAGGTTAAAAAAAAAAATTTTTTGATGGTGCCGTTTTTCCGGGGGGTTGGGGCCACCCCCCCAACACACCCCCAAAATTTCCTGCGGAATTTTTTACCTTTTTGGGTTTAGGTCCCCCTCGGCCGGGACAATTCAACCTTTTCAAAGTGTAGTTTTTCTTCATTTGGGTTTTTTAAACCCCAAATTTCCCTTTCCCATGGCGAAATTAAAATAATAATGCTGAAAAAATATGGGCCCTATACCTAGAATCTAGTTCTTTAAACCAAAAAACTTTTTAAGTTAGGTTGAGGGGGGTTTTGGGTATTTTTTAAACAGATATATCAAGAAAAAATAAAAAAATTATCAAACACGGCAGGGGGAAAAACCAAAATAGAGTTATAGGGATTTTTTCAGGGGCTTAATAAATCACGACTTATTAAATTTTTAAAAATTTTTTATTTTTTGGGAAGCCTACTCTAAATCGTTTTTAAATTCTCACAGATCCCCTCTTCATCAACAGTTTGGTGAGGATCCCACTTAAAACCCCTTGTATCACGTCATAAATATCAAGGCAGGGGGAAAAACAGGGACTACCTCAAAGAGTGAATAATAAACACTCGGACTTTTCAGCCTATGGCCGTATTTTTTTTGTGTTTTCTTTATATTTCATCTCCCCTTCTTTCACATATATAATCCCTTCCGGTCCCCAAACGGTATCGCTTTATTTGTTAGTATCAACAAGTTCGTCCCTACATTATCCTATCACGAAAAAGGGTTCCCCAGGGGTGGGGGGGGCACTCCATGTTTTTCGTCCTTTGGACGAGTCTTAGCCCCCCGCCCCGCTCGCTAGGGGCACCTCACACCCGTCCTAGGGCCCAAACCCCGAAATTTGGGGGGGGTCCCTTTGCGATTTGGGGTGCCCCCCCCCCCCCTCGAAATGATTTGGACGCCCGGCCCCCTATTTAAGACTCGAGCGAATCTAAGACAAACCTTTAAAAATTTAAAAAATGGGCCCCGGGCCCCTTTCTTTAAAAAATTTTTGGATTCCTTTGACTCGTTTGGGGTCCCTTTAAAAATGGCGGCCCGGGGTCCCAAAACATTTCGAGGCATCCTTAAAACGCAAGACTTCGTCCTAATTTTCGGGGTTTTGGGGAGGCCGGGTTTTGAGGTTTTTTAGCGAGCAGGGCGGCGGCTAAGGGTCGTCCTAAGGACGTAAAAATGGAGTGCTCCACCCAATCCCCGAAACTTTTCGTGATAGGATAGATGGGAATGGACGAAACCTTTTTGATACAAAACAATTTAAAACCTTTCCGCTTGGGGCCGAGAAGGGGTTATATTGTGACAGGGCTATTTGGGGGAAAGTTAAAATAAAGCAACACTAAAAATAGGGCCCTTTATGCATGGGCAAGTCCCGAGTGTTTTTTTTTCACTCTTTGAGGTAGTCTTTTTCCCCCCTGCCTTGATATCATGTATCCCTGATACAGATTGAAAAGGGATCCTCACCAAAAATGTTGATGAAAAAATGGAATCATGTTGAGAAAAAAGCGATTTAAGTAGGGTCCTATAAATAAAAATTTTAAAAAATTTAATAAGTCCCTGATTTTTTTAAGCCCTGGGAAAAAAATCCATATAAAATCCATTTCTCTTCCCACTGCCGTTTGTCTTGATAATTTTCTTTTTGTTCTTTTATATCAATTTGTTTTTAAAATACCAAACCCCACCTCTAACCTAACCCCAAAATTTTTGGTTGAAAGAACTAGATTTTAGGTAGTTGGCCTTAAGTATCACATTATTATTCCCAATTTTCGCCAGGGAAGGAAATTGGGTTTTTTAAAAAACCCAGAATGAAAAAACTAAAACCCCAAAGAAAAAAGGTTAGAATTGTCAGGCTCGAGGGGTGACCTAAACCCAAAAGGTAAATATTCCGCAGGAGTTGGCGGTGTGTTTTGGGGGGTGGCCCAAACCCCCCGGAAAACGCGCCCCCTCAAATTTGTTTTTTTAAAACCCAAAAAAATCAACATAACCTAATCCCAAATCACCCCCAAGCTTAAATAACCTAAACCAAAAACCCAAAATAACCTAAATCTAACCAACCTAAAATCAGCCAAAATTTTGGGAATAAAGGACGATGACTTTGGGGGCGTTTTAGACACCGATTTTTTTTTTCCCCGGGTTTTAAAAAGGTGCATTTTTTAATGGGGATAGTTTTATTTTGCGCAAAACCCAAAGTAAAAAAAAAAAAAAATTTATCAACCCAAATTTTTGGGGGGGGGGACCGTTTCCCCTTAAAACACTGTACTCCCTCAGAAAAAGCACTTAAAACTTGGCCGGGGAAATTAGCCGGGGCTTTTTAGGTTTTAATGAAAACCCAAAACCCAACCTTTTTGGGGTTTTAAGGGAAAACCCCAAAATAACCCGGGGGGGGGGGAAAAACTTAAAAACAAAGGGCTCCACGCCCAAAACTGAACAAAATTTGGGTCTAGATTATCTTACTGTTTTAAGACATCTGTTTAATTTTTTAAAGATGCCGATCCCTTTCTTTGGGCCCACATGGGCCCATATTTAAAATTTTAGCGATCCATAAGTTATATTATTTTTTTTTGGTTTTCGGGTCCCAGAAAGGGGCTCCCTAAACCGAAAAAGCGGTGACGAAAGCGCAATTTTTGCCAACCCCTACGGGGATCTTTTTGGGAGCAAAATACCAAAAAATGCCGGGAAAAAAAATGTTTTTGTGTGACACGCCTTTAGGGTTTGGTTAGGGCAGGTAGGTTAGGTTAGGGTTTCTTAGGTTAGGTTAGTGCACAGCCCCAAGGGGCTCGAAAGGGGGGGGGGCTAAAGGGTTTGGTCTGAGATTTTTTCATCTTTTGAAAGAGGCCCCCAAACTCCCTATTTCTTCTTTTGGGCCCCAAGCTTGGGGGGCATGGGGGGAAACTGGGTTTTTTGGGTGGGGGACACAACCCTAAGGGAAAAATTGGGGGCCCCCCCCCAAAAAAAAAACCTTAAAATAGGGAAAAATTTTCCCAGTTCATGGACTTTATCGGGGAAAAATTTCCCTTAAAGGGGGCCCCCCCAAAAAAGGGGACAATCCTAAGGAAAATTTTTGCCCCCCCAAAAAAAATCCCTAAAAATAGGGAAAAAAAATTTCCCAGGCATAGACTTAATGGGGTAATATTTCCCCGATAAAGTTCAAAGAACTAGGGAAAATCCCTAGTTTAGGGGTTTTTTTGGGGGGGGCCCTATTCCCCTTAAAGTTTTGTGCTTCCCCCCCCCAAAAAAATCCGGTTTCCCCCCATGTCCCCCCGTTTTTGGCTATAAGAAGAAGGGTAGAGGGTTTTTAACCCTTTTTTCTTAAGTTTTCCCCTAACCTTTAAACCAAAAAAGTATAAACTAACCTAAAAAAATTTTAGGTTTTATTTAAAAACCCATTAAGGGCTCTGACAAAACTTTCCCGGCCAAGTTTTAGTGCTTTTTCTGATGGGGGATAGGGTTTTTTTAAAGGGAAATTTGGGACCAAATATTCGGTGATAATTTTTGTTTTGTTTTTTTAAAATGGGGTTTTCGCAAAATAAAACTATCTCCGGTAAAATGGGCCCAGAGTTTCGCGGTCGTTTTTCAGAGACACCGGGCTATTTTTTTTTTGGCCTACAATAGGTGCTTGCTTAATTTGGGGAAAAGTTTTATTTTTCCAAAAAAAAAAAAAAAAAAAAAAAGAAAAAAAAAGAAAAAAAAAATTTAAAATTAACCTAAAACCCTTTTGGTTTTTTTAAAGGGAAACCTAAACCCAACTGTAAAGGGTTTTAAAGAAAAATAACCTAAACCCTAAAAGGTTTTAATGAAAAAACCCAACCTAACCTTAAAAACCCCAAAAATATACATTTTTTTTTAAACTTTTTTTTTTGGGGTTTTCCCCAAAAAAAAAACTTCAAATTTGAACCCAAAAAAACGGTAAAATTTGGAAGAAGTCCTTTAAACCCTATCTTTTTTTTCTTTCCCCCCCCCCCAAAAAAAACCCCCCAAACCCCCAAAGCCCTTTGGGGGAAATGGCGGAATACGGGGTTTTTTTGTGGGGGGAAACAAATATAAGTGATATGGCTCCCCAAAAAAAACATCAAAAATTTACTAAAATGTAAAAAAACTAAAACCCAAAATAACCTTAACCAAAAATTTTACCTAACCCAACCTAACCCTTTAACCCCCCAAAAAAAACCTAAAACCCAACCAACCTTAAAACCCCAAAATTTACCTAACCTAACCCAACCTTAACCACAAATCCAAAATAACCCCTTTCCACAAAAATATTTCCCAACCTAACCTAACCAACTGGCCTTGAATTTTTTTAGGCAAACCCCAATTTTCCTTTGCGGCCCTGTGGGTTTTAACCCAAAGGCCTTTAGCGCACGCTGGAAAACCCTTTTCAGATGTGAATTTCAATAAACATACTGTGCGGTAGTTCATTTTTTTGTCAAAGGCCCGGAAAGGGGGACTCCAAAGTATTTCCCAAGCACCTATTTTAGGCCCAAGGGAAAAAAAAGTCGGTGTCTCTGAAAAAGACGCGAAACTCTCGTCCATTATAACCCTATCCCATTAGAAAAAGAAAACCCATTTAGGGCCCGGAAAAAAATTTGTCGGTGTCTTTGAAAAACCCACCGCAAGTCCTCGTCCCTTATAACCCGGGATCCTTTTACTATCTCTTTGCCGATCATCTCGGCATGGAAAATTCCCTCCCCAGGGGGCATAGGACATTTTTTTCCCTTTTTGAAAGAGTGGCCAGGATAAAAAATTGTCCTGAAAAATATTATTTTTCCCCGTCGATAGAGCGAAGACCCTTTTCAATGTTTGGTTTTTGAAAGGGGGCGTTTTCATTCTTTGGGAAAAATTTTTCTTATAGAGAATTCCTTTGTTGTAGTCTTCAGCAATTATCATAGGGAAAAATTAACTTGTGTTTTTTGATATTTTTTTTCCCTTTCTGTGACTTTTTGGAGTGATATTTTAGGGAAAACCAAAAATTTGGGCTCCCGCTAAAAGTAGCGCTCCCGCGCTTTGCCTAAGCCCCCGTCCCGGACGCTCTTTGGCTTTCCTCGAAACCCTTTGGGGCAGGGTTGGGAAAGAAACCTTGGGCGAATCCTAAAAAACTTTATAAGTATGGGCCCCCGGTGACCCCCGCTTGGGCCCCCACCCACATTAAATGTGTGCCCACCTTGGGATGTTTCTCTACGTCCTGGGGACTCCGCTGCCACCACCCCCATTAAGGGGGAAAAAAAATTGATTGAAAAAAAAATAAAATATTTAAAAAAATATGTAAACTGGTTGGGAAAATGAATGACAAGGGGTAATATTTTCAATTATAATATTTTAAAAATCTTTATGTTCCCCCATTTTTGTTTTTTATACATTCACAAAATTTTTCTTTAAAATTTTAAATCCTTTTTTCCCTCCTAGCGAAAACGCACGCGAAAAGCTCAAATCGTTTATCCAATATAGTTTTTTCCCATTTTTGGGAACTTCAGTGCACTGTTACCCCCTTAACGATACGCACATGAAATGCTCAAGGGCTTTATCCTAATATAATGTTAACATAATCTACCCCTTCCAACTGTTTTCCCTCTCACTTTTTTTTTTTATTTCCTTCTTTTCCCCCTTGCCTCCCCACGGGGTGGGCCCTGGCATGTTGTGGTTTCCCCCTCTGCTAATTTGGGGAGGGGCTTTTGGCCCCCCCGGTCCGCCAACAGCATCCTACCTTGGGACCCTAAATAATGCCCTTCATTAATCTTGGTCAAAAAAAAAAGAATCACCATTTAAATCTGTTACATCTCTAGTTAACAAAAAATTTCACAACAACCTTTACCAAGGGGGAATAAGGGCCACCTCCCCGTGGGGTTACCCCCGGGAGTCCGTCGCTACAAAATGAAACCTGACTTTCGCCCCCCTTCTCACTTCGTTTCGATTTGGTCAATACCCTTTGGCTTAAAAAAAATAAGCCTAACCATGATTAGGAAGGGGGCGTGGAGAAAATTCCCTCTTTAGTTTTTGATCTTATGTGTTTTTTCATCTTTCCCCCCATTAATGTAATTTCCGCGGTTTAGTTTTTAATCATTTTCCACTTATAGCTTTTTGGGATTTTAAAGTTAGGCCAAGACATTTAGGTTAGAAGTTTTTAAAATACGCAATTTTTGTATATTGAGAATCTAGTTTTTTTTTTTCGTGCTAATTATGTTTTCCGATTGTTCTAGGAGCCATTCATGTTTTTGGGTATACAAAAAGGCTAAAAAAAGGGTTTTTTGTGACTACAATAAAATGCAGAATCATATTTTTTAAGCCCCGCCCACTTATTTTTATCTTTTGCGTGTACAAAAAAAACGGAGCAGAGCTCCCCGCCCCAAATTATACCTTTCCCGGAAAAATTATACAGTTTGGGTGGGGTTGGTTTAAGGGGCCGGGCCCAAACAATCGCGCGCATGAAAAAATCGATCAGAACTCTCCCGTAAATTTTTCTTTTTTTTTAATTCTCACCCAAATTAACATTCTTTACAGCGCAGAAATGAAAAAGGAACTGTTTTTAATTTAAAGAGTGGGTTCAACACTTTGATGGGTATATACAACAACACAACAGTTAAATTTTTCAAAAATATAATATTCCCAGCGACATCGGGGAACAATTTTTCATCCCCCAAATTTTTTCAATGCCCCCAAACTTTTTAAGACTTTTTGGAAAGACGAAAAAACTTGGGAAAATTTGGGCCAAAATACACAAAATAAAAAAACAATCTCTTTAGTATAGTTAAAATTACTTTAAAAATGCAATGTAACGGGTACATTGTCTAACTTAACGGGAAATGTCACCCAAAAAATGTACATAAGGTATACGAACCCCTCCAGCCCTCCGTGGGCGAGGGAGGTGCTCTGAGGTGCTCCAGGGTTCCTTGCGTTCCCCTTTTTCGGCAGTTTTCGGCCCTCTACGCAGGGCTGAGCTCCAAAACAAAACCACAGATTTTTGAAAAAAACCCTCATGTGTTTCCCCACAAAAAGTTACCTTTGGGTCGTCAAACGAACCCTACCTAACCTAACCTAACCTCCCCAACCTAACGTTTTTCCCCAAAACCAAACCCTATAGCGTTTGCCCCGAAAAGGGCGAACGCCTGGAAATTTGAAGCAGGAGCAAAAAAGGAAAAAGGAAAGAAAAAAAAAAGGGAAGAGAAGAAGGAAAAAAAAGGAAAAAAAAAGGAAGGGGGAAGGGAAAGCAAAAAAAGAGAAGAGAGAAAAGTGATTTTTAAAAGAAAAATGTTTGTTTTTCCATGATGGAAACAATTGTACCATGTTTCCGTACGTTTTCAAATTTACATTGGAAATTTTTTTAAGGGTTGTGAGAGCGGGTCTGTCTGGCTCTCCCAGGAATGTACATACATTTCCTTGGGCCCCCGTCTGTAAAGCTTCTGGCAGCGTAAAATCGTATTTTGTGATGGAAAGGGGGGGAGCTTAAAAGTAAAATTCTACTTCCAAGGGGACCACAAAATACGCCTTTGGGTTTTCCTTTGAAAAATATGAAATATTTACCCCGCATCGCTAAGTTTACAAAAGGGTCGGCGCGCGGGGGTGAAATTGTCCCTTATTTTTTTCCCGCCCCCCCGCCCTGTGCCCCCGGGGGAGGAGGACGTCAAAGAGTCCCCCAGGGCGATGATCCGACATTATGCCCTTCAACAGCCAGGGAAAGGAAAGGATGGCGTTTTCTACAGACCGTAGTAACACTAAAGTCGCCTGGGAAAAGGGTTTTTTTGTTATTTACAGACTGTGGTGGCGTCATATTACATTTTACATCCCCTGATTTTTAGGCAGTTAGAAGGGTATCTGGGAGTCTTGTCATTTGTGTCTTTATCGTGTCATAGTAGGGCTATAAATGAACAATACTAAAATAAAACCGAGTGGCAAAGGTTTTTTATACCAGGTACAGTAAAGTCGCCAACTAGTATTTTAACCCCAAAACTTGATCGCACTCTGGGGAATTAGGAAATTGAGGGAGAGAAAACAAGTTTAATCAAATAATATTTTTTATATAGAAAACTCTCTCCCCTCCTCTCTCTCTTCTCTTCTCTCTTCTCTCTCTCTCTCCTTTCTCTCTTCTCTCCTCTCTCTCTCTCCTCTCTCTCTCTCTCCATTTTAAAATATATATTTAAAAAAAATAAAAAAAAAAGTTGAAAAATTAAAAATTTTTTATAAATATATAATATATATATATTATAATATATATTATATAAATATATATATTAAATATAATTATATATTATATATAATAAATATATATTAAAATAAAATATTTAATATATATTATATATATATATATTTTTTCTTTTATATAAATAATTATAATGTGTTAAAACCGAAATAATTTTAAAATATTAATAATATATATAAATATATATAATTATATATATATTGTGTGGTGAAAACCGAAATAATATATATATATATTATATATAATATTTAATAATTATATATATATATATATGTAAAAAATATAAAAAAAAAGAAATAAAAAAAAATATATTAAATTTTTTTATTTAAAAAATATTTTATTAAAAAAATTAGATTAATATAAAAAAAATATATATATATTGTAATATGATTATTATATGATTATTATATGTAAAATATATATGTTTTATCTTGTATTTTAAATTGTATTAAATATGTAAAAAATATGATTATTAAACTATATATATTTTATATATATATATTTTTTTTATATATATTATTATTATATATTTTATATAATTTTTTAAAATTTTATTGTATAAATATATTATATATAATATATTATATCATATTTAAATATTAAAATTTATATAATAAAATTTTATATTACAACAAAAACAAAAACAAAGGAAAGTAGAAGATATTAGACAAGGACAAGAAACTAGTCAGAAATCAGAGAACAAAATAAGTCAGAAGTGTTAGTTAGTTATTTTTAAAAAATTTTGAAATGTGAAGTTAAAATAGAAAAAAAGAAATTTAGTTAGGGGAAAGTTAGTTTTGTTTAAATATTGAAAAAAAATTTTAAAAAAACTGATTATAAAGAAAAATCAAAAAATAAGGAAAAAACAAAGAAATAAAAACAGAAAAACTAATTGGAATATTGACCCATTCGGTAAGGGGGTTTTGGAAACCCTTTTCGGCCAAAAAATGTATAAAATACCCCAAATATTGTCGGGGTTGAGCTGAAATTTGACATTAAGTTGCTGCAAAAAAAGGCGGTCTGTAAAAAACTTTTTTCGTAAACAAACCCCTCTCCCCTGTTGGCCAAATGAGCGAAATTTGGTTGAGAGTCCCCCCGGGGGACAACTCAGCCATCAAATGTGAAAACCGTGAGGAACCTAGCGGCACCCGCTTGTTTTTTTTTTACGCAGATAAATTTTAACTAAATTTAGGTCTTATGTAGACTAGGTATTTTAAAAGCACTTTTGGTCGCTGCCCCTTCCACCCGAGAACTGACCAAAGGGGGCCCGAGGTGGGCCCTATACTTGAATTGAAAAGGAAGAATTTTTAAAAACGCCCCGTTAAAAGACGAAAAACATCAGATTTATATCAGGGCCCGCGACAGATTGAAACATGTCGCATAAAAAAAATTCTCCGTCCAAAAAAAGTTCTAAAAAAAGCAACCCCCAGCACACCCCCCCCGCCATACGTACACACCGCTGAGTATACTAGATAGTGACTGTATATTTGACGGTAAAAATGGAGATATAACTAATATGATGAATATAATTTTTTTTGGGGAGGGGTTAAATTTGGGGCTTGTCATTCAGTACGGTCCTCCCCCCGTGTGTGGCCCCGTGATTTTATCTTTAAAGCTGTTTATTCTTTTTTTTTTATTAATTTAATTTATTCATAACATGGGGATTAGCGAGGTATTTTTACTTTTTTTTTTTTTTTTTTTTTCATTTGGTCAGCCCTTTTTGATTAAAAAAAAAAAAAGAACCCATTCAATTGATAAAAACTCAACACACACACACACCCCCCCCCACCCCCCCACACACCACAAACACACAACACCACACACACACACACACACCCCCCAGGGGAAATTACGTGAATAAAGAAAAAAAGAAGCAATATTGAAACTAAATGGTCTGTTGTCAGCCATAAAAAAAGGAGAAGTCATGAAATTTTCCCCAGAGTTAGGGCCAAGGCTTCTAAACAGGGCACAGCTATTAAAAAATTGCTTTTTCACGAAAAATACCACAGTAGTTATGGAAAGGTCTAAAAGGGCATAGCTATAAAACATTGCTTTACTCCGAAAAATACCCCAGTAGTTAGTGGACAAAAGGTACAAACAGGCACGCTTTTTAAAAAATGCTTATACTATGAATTTACCCCAGTAGTTAGGGGCAAGGGTAAAACAGGTACGCTATAAAAAAAATTGCTTAATCACCAAAAAACCCTCTAATGTACAAAATTACAATGGAAAAACGTTCTGGCTCAAGGGGTAAAGTGCCAATGCTGAGAAAAAACTCAATAAAAAAAAATAAAAAAAACCTATAATATAACTATAATAAAAAAAAAAGTTAAAATTGATATATAACGAAAATGGGAAATGTGATTTTTGATGCAGAAAAAAAATGTTACCCAAAACCGAGGAAAAGAAAGAAAGAAAAAAAAAGAAAAGAAAGAAAGAAAAGAAAGAAAAAGCCGGGAGGGGAAAAAAGGTGTCCATTTTATTATTATTATTATTATTTTATTATTATTGTTTTTATTATTATTATTATTAGTTTTTTTTGTTATTTTTATTTTATGTTATTATTATTATTTTTTTTATTATTATATTATTTTTATTATTATTTTTATTTTTTTGTTTTTATTATTATTTTTATTATTATTGTTATTGTTATTTTATTATTATTATTATTATATTTTATTTTGATTTGTATTGTATTTTACTATTATTTTTATTTATTTTATTTTTATTATTACTATTGTTATTATTTTTTTATTTTTTTTTATTATTCTACATATTATTATTTTTATTATTATTATTTTACATTTTTTATTATTATTTTTATTATTTATTATTTTATTTTTATTATATTATTATAACTATTATTATTATTATTATTATTATTATTATTGTTATTATTATTTTATATTATTATTATCGCTTCTATACACTATATTATTATTATTATTATTATTAGTATTATTATCACTATTTATTATTATATTATTATTATTATTACTATTATTATTAATTATTTTATTATTATTATTATTATGTTATTATTTAGTATTATTATTATATTATTACTTATTATTGTTATTATTAATTATTATTATTATTATTATTAATATATTATTATATTATTATTATTATTGTTTATATTATTATTATGTGATTATTATTATTATTATTGCTATATTATTGTAATTAGTAGTATTATTCTTACTATTATTTTATTATTATTATTATTATTTATTATTATTACATTACAATTATATTATTAGTATGTATTATTATTAACTATATTATCTATTATTATTATTTTACTATTCTTATTATTATTATTATTGTTATTAAGTATATTATTACTATTCTATTACTCATTCTTTTGATCATTATTTATTATTATTTTGTTATTATCTATTATTATTATTATTATTTTCATTATTGTATTGTTATTACTATTATTATTATTGTTTTTATTAATACTTATTATTATTCTTATTTATTATTATTATTATTCTTATTATTATTATTTGTTATGTTATTAGTATTATTATTATTGTTATTATTATTATTATTTTATTATTATTGTTATTATTATTATTATTTTATTATTATTTATTATTGTTATTGTTATTATTAATTATTTTATTGTTATTATGTTTATTATTATTGTTTATTGTTATCATATTATTATAATTATTAGATTATTATAATTGTATGCCTATCAATATACTTCCCTCCTACGTGTATCCCCAAATCCCCTACATTTTGTGTGTGTGTGTGGGGTGGTGTATGGGTGTGTGTGTGTGTGGTGTGTGGTGTGTGTATGATGTGTGGTGTGTTGTGGGTGTGTGGGTGGGTGTATGGGTGTGTGTGTGTGTGGGTGGTGTGTGTGTGTATGGGTTTGATGTGGTGTGTGGTGTGTGTTAATGGGTGTGTGTCTGGGTGTGTGTGTGTGTGGGTGGGGTGTGTGTTGTGTCTGTTATGGGTGTGGTTGTGAATGGGGGTGGGTGTGGTGTGCTGTGTGTGTCGGTGTGTTGGTTGTGTGTGGTTGTGGGTGTATTTGTGTGTGTGTGTTTGGGTGGGTGGGTGTGTGTGCGGGGTGGGTGTGTGTGTGTGTGGGTGGGGTGTGTGTGTTGGGTGGGTGGGTGTGTATGTATGTTGTGTGTGTGTTGGGTGTGCGTGGGTGTGTGTGTGTGTGTGGGGGGGGGGGGTTACATAGACTGGCCAAAGGGCAAAAAAAGTAGCTAACACAAGGGCGCGGCCTTCGTTGGCAGTCCTCTCAAGGAACGTAGAGGCTATAAAAAGGGGGCGGGGGGGTGGGGGGGGCAATTTAGTTCCATGCTCCTGTAAGGTGACTTAAAAAAAAACTATAAAAAAAAAAATAAAATAAAGTATTATTGGTTAGAACTTCATATAGTACCGTAGATAACACTATAGTCGCCAGTCACTAGCCTATGTCGCCAGGCGCTATATACATATAACGAATTTTAGGCATCACTAAATCCTTGTATTGCCTCTGAAGACATGTAGTGTGATGTCCATAATATAACCTACTGTGCCATCACTCTTCAGTGGCACATACAAATCTACAGTGATCTTAAAATTCGTTATATTTGTTCCGGGCACATTAGTGCAGTGGCGAGTGACTGGCGACTATAGTGTTGTGTACGGTAGTTGTTTTGAGATCCTGCTGCTGTTCAAATGGTATTCCATTTTTTTTTTTTCCACCCGCAATATATTTATTTTTTCCCGACAGTCAACCAAAATTTTCATCGTTTTTTCTTTATTTTAAAGGTATATTAAAAAAACCAGGAAATTTTGTATTTTTCCAGTTGAACACCCAATTAATTTTTTGGACGAAATGACTTTTTTCAGGCGTTTTGAATGCATCTGCTAACCGTTTCTGTCGCAAATTGTTGTTTTTTATTTTTATATTTCTATATTTTTATATATTTTTAGGTAAAGGTTAGGTTAGGATGGTTAGGTATGTTAGGTATACTGTTATGCTAGGTATGGTTAGGTTAGGTATAGGTTTAGGTAAGGTTATGTTATGGGATAAGGTTAGGTTAGGTAGTTATATGTTATGCTAGGTTAGTGGTATAGGTTTATGCCTAGTTTAGGTAAAGGTTAGGGTAGGTTAGTTAGGTTATGCTAGTTAGGTTCGGTTGTAGGTAGGTTAGGTTAGGTTAGGTTATGCTCTATTTAGTTAGGTAAGGGTTAGGTAAAGGTGGTTAGTGTATAGGATTATGCTAGGTTAGGTTAGGTAAAAGTTAGGTAAAGGGTTAGGTTAGGTAAGGGTTAGGTAAAGGTTATGCTAGGTTAGTTAGGTACATGGTCAGGTAAGGTTGTTAGGTAAGTTTAGGTCTGGTATAGGTTATGCTAGTATTAGGTATAAAGGTAAAGGTATCTGCTAGTAATAAGGTTAGGTAAGGGTTAGCGTAAGTGTTAGGTTAGGGTATAGGTTATGCTATAGATTGTTACGGTTAGGTATAGGTAGGTAGGTTAGGTACGGTTAGGTCAGGTAAAGGTTAGGTAAAGGTTCAGTTAGGTTCAATTTGTATTTTTTATTTTGTTTACAATCAACACACACAAAAAAGGTGTTTAGGAGGCAGCAACGGTTAGCAGATTCATTCAAACACAATATAACTCACCAGAAAAAAGTCATTTCGTCCCAAAGGAGTTCATTGTCATCTGGAAATTTACATCCGAAATCTTATCATTTCAAACTTGTGTCTCCATGATTATTCATATTATTCTTGGCGGCCCATAGGAGTACAGATTTGTTTGACCCTGGAGGCCAGAGCGTGATTTCCATTGTAATTTGGGTGCCATTAGAACGATTTTTTAGGGCTATAAGCGAATGGGTTTTGATGCCCCGCTAGCGTGATTTCATTGTTTTGTGTGCCATTCAGACGAGTTTTTAGTGACTTATAAGTCAATGTTTTTGAGCCCAGCGCGTGATTTTCGCATTGTAATTTGTGTGCCATTGACGATTTTTTAGTGACTATAGCAATGTTTTTATAAGCTATGACCTGTTTATATCCTTGTCCACTAACTAATGTAGTATAGTGTGCCAGTGTACTCTTCTTACTTTTACCGGTGCTTCTCCTGACTAGTCTTCATTTACTCGACATACAACAGACCATTTTATATAGCCAAGGAAAGATCCTGGCGTGAAGGTGTGTTTTCCCCAAACTGTCTATACTTGCAGCGACAAGCATCAAAACAACGCTGTAACAGTGTAGATTATACCTGTCTGATAAACTACTGTGTATATCATCTTCAGTGCACAGACCGCGTAGTGAGGGCTCTATCATTCGTACTACGTTTGCGGGCTGGCGACATTACTGCAGGTGGCGACTCATACTTTATTCATACGGTACACCGCCAATGTAACTATACTCGATCTAACTACTGTGTGTGATTAGATAAAATTTAATATAATTTGGCTTAGTAAATTATATATAGCTATGACGCAATATTCCTAATAATATGGCTTAAATGTATTTTTTTTTAAACGTTTTCTGTGTAAACTCAGGTACTGAAAATCGGAATATTAGAAAGGCAGACTATTAAATGTCCTTTATATTTAGCATTATTGGTTACAGTGTGAGTTTTCGGGTACACCAATTGTTTCGTATCCCAGGTTTTTGGTAGTTGTTTTTCGACCTGATTTTCTGCAGGGAGTTTTCGTACCCAGGTTTTGTTAGTTGTTTCGTACACTGATTGTCTGGCTAGGGAGTTTTGCGTACCCAGGTTTTGTTTATTTTTTCGTACACGATTGTCTGGCAGGGAGTTTCGTACCCAGGTTTTGTAGTTGTTATTCGTACTGATTTTCATGGTCAGGGAAGTTTCGTACAGGTTTTGTTAGTTTGTTTCTTCGTACCTTGATTTTCTGGCCAGTCACCTTTTTGGCATTAATCAATCAATCGCACTGATTTTGAGATTTTTCGTACCTATCTGGTGGCAGTTTCTTAACTCTAGTAGTCACGTTCATCTCTGCGCTTAAGTGTACGAAACGACTATGGTTTTCAATAGACTACGAACAACTTTTGGTGTAGCGAATCACTGTACTACTACTATTTTTTTTTTCTACTACTACTAGCTACTACTACTACTACTACTCTACTACTACACTACTTACTACTACTACTACTATCTCCTACTACTCACTACTAACTCACTACTACACACTACTACGACTACTACTACTACTACTACTACTACTACTACTACTACTACTCTACTATACACTACTATTAACTACTACTACCCTACCACCCCCCGTCAGGGTGGAATTTTGGTAGACTGAACTCGCAATGTGTACGTCCCTGCCTTGGGTCACGGTTCGGTCCCCCCTTTCTGCTGACGGGGGGCGCTTTGTATAGTCAATAACCTTGAGTTGAAATTGAAAAGGTCGATGATAAAATCTTATCTTGTCTTACCACCACCCCCCCCACTACTACTGCTACCTACTACTACTTACCACTACTACACTACTATTTTCCCTACTACTGCACTACTACTACTACTACTCTACGCACTCCCTACTACTACACACTGCTACCTACTACTACATACTACCACTACTATCTACCACCACTACTACTACTACTACACTACTACCTAACTACGCTACTACTATCTACTATACTATATTTCAAACCTACTACTACTACTCTACTACTACTACTATTTCTACACTACCTACTACCTTCTACTACCCCATACTATACTACTACTACATACTACTACTTACTTTATTAAAATTGACTAAATGTTCAAGGGTCAATTTTGCTGTGTGTGTGTGTTTTCATTTCATGATGTAAAAACGGCAAAAAAATTTTGAAGTTTTAAAAATTATACTTAAAATCATATTCTTTTCCGTTAAAAGCTTATTTCTTGTTTTGTCTTTCCTAGGACTAATCAAACTGGCTGCTTGTTAATTTTATGTGTTTTTATTTATCGTTATAGAGTTTTTTAATTATTTTTTGTTGGGTACAGTTTGTTTCTCAAATTTTTTGGGAAAGTTTTTTTTTTTTGGCATTGAGTGTTTTGTCTATTTATTAATGATATTATGTTCATTTAGTATAAAGCTGTGTCAATAAAAATCTATCTATCTATCTTCTGCTGTGTGTTGGTTTTGTGTTGTGTGTAGTAGTTGGTGTGTGTGGTGTGTACTGTTTTTGTTTGTGTGTTGTATGTACGTTGTGTGTTTGTGGTGTGTTATGTATGTATGTGTGTTTTGTGTGTGTGTGTGTGTGTGTGTGTTGTGTGTGGGTGGGTGGTGTCTGTGTGTCTGTGTGTATATGTGTCTGTGTGTGTGGGTGTGTCTGTGTGTTGTGTGTGTGTGGGGTGTGTCTGTGTGTCTGTGTGTGGGTCTGTGTGTGTGTGGGTGTGTCTGTGTGTGTGTGTGGGTGTGTCTGTGTGTCGTGTGTGTGTGGTGTGTCTGTGTTGTGTGTGTGTCTGTGTTGGTGGGTGTGTCTGTGTGTGTGTGTGTGTCAGTGTATGTGTGTGTGTGTGTGTGTGTGTGTGTGTGTGTGTGTGTGTGTGTCTGTGTGTTTGTGTGTGTGTGTGTGTGTCTGTGTGTTTGTGTGTGTGTGTGTGTGTGTGTCTGTGTGTGTGTGTGTGTGTCTGTGTGTGTGTCTCTGTGTGTGTGTGTGTGTGTATGTGTCTGTGTGTGTGTGTGTGTGTGTGTGTATGTATGTGTGTGTGGTCTGTGTGGGTGTGTCCTGTGTGTCTGTGTGTGTGTGTGTGGGTGTGTTTTGTGTGTATGTGTGTGTGTGTGTTGTGGTGTGTTGTGTGTGTGTGTGTGTGTGTGTGTGTGTGTGTGTGTATGTGTGTGTGGGTGTGTCTGTGTGTCTGTGTGTCTGTGTGTGTGTGGGTTGTGTTGTGTGTGTGTGTTTGTATGTTGTGTGTGTGTGTGTGTGTGTGTGGACACTCTGTAGTGTAGTGGTTAGCACGCTCGGCTTATAACCGAGAAGTCCCGGGTTCGATCCCCGGGCGGAGCGAAAGATAGATGGGTGGTCTTTCTTAAATCCCTAGCCCCTGTCCACCCAGCAGTGAATGGGTACCGGGTGCCAGCCGGGGGTTTGTAACCCCCCCCTGGGGTGGTGGCTTCGGCCACATTATATGCAGCAGCGGTAGATCACTATGGCTCTGAGGCATTATCCTCTAAACAAACAAACAAACAAAAAAGAGTGTTTTGGGGTGTGTGTGTGAGTGTGGTGTGTGTGTGTGTGTGTGTGGGGTTTTGTTTTGTGTGTGTGTGTGGTGGTTGTGTGTGTGTGTGATGTGTTTGTGTGTGTGGAGTTTTGTGTGTGTTTTGTGTTGTGTTTTATATGTGTTTGTGTTTGTGTGGTGGGGTGTGTGTGTGTTTTATGTTGTGTGTGTGTGGTTTGTGTGTGTGTGTGTTTGTGTGTGTGAGTGTGGTGTGGGGTGTGGTGTGTGTGTGTGTGGGGTGTGTGCTATAAAGAGGGAAATAAGGAGGGAAACAGAAAAGTGCCTCCCATCGTTTGCCTCCTACGCTTCTCTCTCTCTCCTCTCTCCTCTCTCTCTCTCTCTCTCATGTGTATATAGGCCACCATCACCTAGTTGTAAAAACACATACATACACTTTTCCTCTCTCTCCCCTTCCTTCCTCTCTCCCCCTCCTCTCTCTCTCCAAGAACCCAAAATTTTCTGCAGTTCTTTCTCCCATTTTCCTTCCTCCTCCTCCTCCTCCTCCTCCTCCTCCTCCTCTTCCTCCCTCCTCCTCCTCCTCTTCCTCCTCTCCTCCTCCTCCTTTGGGGCCGTCTTGTGTAACCCACGTGTGTGTTTGTGTGTGTGTGTGTGTGTGTGGTGTGTTATGTGTGTGTGTGTGTGTGTATGTTTGGTTTGTGTGTGTGTGTGTGAGTTGTTGTGTGTTAACTGTTTGGTGACAGTTATGGTTGTGTGTTACGTTGTTGTGGTGTTTGTGTTGATGTTTGTTTGTTTGTCTGTAGTGTGTGCTTGTGTGTGTCGTGTGTTTGTGTGTTTCGTATGTGCTGGTTTTGTGTATTTGTATGTTTTGTTTTGTTGTGTGTTGTGTGTCGTTCTGTGTGTGTTGTGTGTTTGTGTGTCATGTGTGTGTGTTGATGGTTGTATGTTTTGTTTGTTGTCGTAGGTGTTTGTGTTGTGTGTATGTTTTTGATTTGTGTGTTGTGTGTTTTTATGTTGGTGTTGTTTTTTGTGTGTTGTGTGTGTGTGTGTGTGGTGTTTGTAATTTTGTTTGTGTGTTGTGTTTGTGTGTGTTTGTGTGTGATGTGTGTGTGTGTGTGTATGTGTGTGTGTGTGTATGTTTGTTTGTGTGTGTGTGTGTGGTGTGTATGTTTGTTTGGTGTGTGTGTGTGTATGTGTGTGTGTGTGTGTGTGTGGTGTTGTGTGTGGTGGTGTGTGTGTGTATGTTTGTTTGTTGTGTTTTTGTGTGTTGTTGTTGTGTGAGTGTGTGTGTGTGTGGGTTATGTTTGTTTGTGTGTGTGTGTGGTTTGTTTTGGTGTGTGTGTGGTGTGTATAGCGTGGTTTTTGTGTTGTGGTGTGTCTGTGTTTTTTTTTTTTTGGTGTGTGTGTGGTGTGTGTGGGTGTGTGTGTGTGGTGTGTGTGTGCCTGTGTGTTGTGCCGTGAGTGTTTATGTGTGTGGTTATACTCTCCGGTCTATGTCATGTGAGAGAGAGAGCGCGAGAGCGATAGAGAGCGCGAGAAGAGAGAGAGAGAGCGAGACGAGAGAGAGATGAGAGAGAGCAGATAGGAGAGAGAGAGAGAGAACTCATCCCAAGAGACAAACAAATATATTAAAAGGAACTTTTGCTGAAAGATAATCATCCTCATCAATCATCATCATTATTATTATTCATGTATTATTTATTATTACTTATTATTATTAGTATTATTATTATATTATTATTAATTATATCCCTTATAGGCTTGTTTTTTTTTTATTGCTTTTTATGTCTTATGTTTACTTTATTTCTGTTTTTTTTTTTTTTTTTTTTTTTAAGTTTTTTTTTTTGTTTTAGCTGATTTTTTGTTGTATTGGGCTTTTGTGCTTGTTGCGAGTGTTTCCTCGGTGTTTTTTTTTTTTTTTTTTGTTTTGGTTTTTTTTTTTTTTTTTTTTTTGTGTTTTTTTTTTTTTTTCTTTTTTACGATTGATTTTTTTTTGTTGGTTTTTTTTTTTTTATCATTCGTATTGTTGGTTATTTTTCATTGTCTTTGGTTTGTGTTTTATTTTTTATACTTATTCCTCTTTATTTTTGGTTTTTTTGTTTTTGTTTTTTTTTTGTTTAGAGTATTTTTTTTTATGTTGTTAGGTTTTTTATTTGTTTGTTAATTTGATATTTTTATGTTTTTTTTTTTGTTATTCTTATCGTATTGGCTTAATGTACCCTCCCCCCCCCGTCCTGCCCTTTAAAGACTTACCTTCGCGTACTGGCCTCACACCACACATAACACACACCACAACACACCACAACACCACACCACACACATTACACCACATACACACACCACAACTGCACCACACAACACACACACACCCACACACACATCACACACAGACACACACATACACACACAGTGTCACACACAGACCACCACAGCACACGACACACACACACCACACAGTGACATACACACACACCCACGCACACACCACACACACACACACCACATACACACACCACACATCAACAGACACAACACATTACACACACTGTGACACACACACCACACACACACACACAATCACACACACACCCACACAACACATACATCACACGCACACACGACACACACCACACACATCACACACCACACAACACACACCCTCCACCATACCAACCAACACCACACGCACACACCCACACACACACACACACACCGCACACTCACATAAAGAAGACACCACACAGCACACACACACACACCACACACACCACACACACACACACACACACAGAATGGAACTCCGTATGTACTGGTTAGCACCTCGGCTTACAACCGAGAAGTCCGGGGTTCGTCCCCGGGCGAAGGGAAGACAACGGGCGGTTTTTCTTAAAACCCGAGCCTGTCCACCCCAGCGTGAATGGGTGCCGGGTGTTTAGCGCGGGGTTTGTGCCCGCCTCCGGGGTGGTGGCTTCCCCCAACACTAGGATGATGAGAAAAATAAATGTTGATATGGAGACGTGGCATACGAGCGTTGCTCAGGCCTGTAAAATACAACTACTGAAAAGAGAATACACACACCACACACACACACACACGACAACCACACACACACACACTACACACAAACACACACACTCCAACTCAATTTTATAAATAGAAAATTCATTTAAAAATAATAGAAAAAAATCTTTTTTTCCTTATTCATATCCTTTCGTCTTCTCTTCTTCTTGTCTCTTCCTCTCTTCTTCTTCTTCCTCTTCCTCTTCCTCTTCTTCGCTCTTCTTCTTCTTCCTCTTCTCTCCTTTTCTCCCTCTTCCTACCTCTTTCTTCTTCTTCCTCTTCTTCCTCTTCCTCGTCCTCTTCTCTCTTCTTCTGTTTGTCATTTCCTTATATCACAAATTTTATTATTTTTGTGTTTTCCAAGTATTTCGTCTCAAAAAAAAAAATTGTTTTATCATATGTTCAGACAGAGAGAGAGAGATAGAGAGAGAGAGAGAGAGAGAGAGAGAGAGAGCGAGAGAGGGGGGGGAGAGAAATAAAATTATAAGAAGAACCGTATCATACCACCCACCATCATCTTTTTTTCAAGTATAAACAAAACAAAGGAGTAGATTGTCCTGGCGATACCACTGCGATATTTCTCCCAGGACAAGAAAGAAACACATCTACGCCCATGAGGCCCAGAGGCGTGATTCCATGTAATTTGGGTACCATGAGACTATTTTGTAGTGACTATAATCCATGTTTTGAGCCAGAACGTTTAATTTTCCATTTGTTAATTTGGGTACATTAGATCATTTGTGTGACTATAATCAATTTTTGAGGCCAGAACTGTACACTTCTCCATTGTAAGTTGGGTAACCATTAGACGATTTGTAGTGAGATAAGCAATTTATTTATAGCTATGACGCTGTTTAGTTCTGTCCCGACTACTACTGTGGTATATTCAGTGACTTTTCGTATTTTATTGCTGAACAACAGACCATTTTATATAGCCAGGAAAGATTCTGGGCGTGAAAGGGGTATATTCTACTAACTTCACATACTTATAAGGCATTTAGTGAAATCATAGTTCTATAAGTAATACCGGGAACACCCCGGCTCTTTATACAGTATTACGGCAGGGAAGGAAATGTTAGAGAGTTGTGAAGAATAAGGAAAAAAGTGATGAAATTGCTAGCAAGAATACAATATTGTAAGCAATAATATATAACAAAACAGATCAAAATTCACTAGTATTTAGTAGTGTAAATGATAGATATTATATATAGAGAGAGAGATAGAGACGAGAGAGAGAGAGGATGAGAGAGATATCGAGGAGAGAGAGAGAGAGAGAGAGAGTCTGATGAGAGAGAGAGATAGAGAGAGCAGCGAAGAGACATTAGTCAAGAAAACAATACCAATTAGAGAGAGTTGGGGTATGGGCCTTGGGGAGAGAGAGAGAGAGAGAGAGAGAGAGAGAGAGAGAGAGAGAGAGAGAGAGAGAGAGAGAGAGAGAATTAAGACAAGAAACAATACAAATAGAGAGAGTTGGGGTCTGGGCATTGGGGAGAGAGAGAGAGAGAGAGAGCGGAGAGATAGAAGAGAGAGAGAGAGAGAGGAGAGAGAGAGAGGTGGGCATGGCCTGGGAGGTTGGGCACTGACTGAATAGGGAGGAAGAACAGAGAGAGAGAGAGAGAGAGAGAGAGAGAAAGAGAGAGAGAGGCCAGTCGTGTGCCTGCCGTGGTGAAGAGCAGTGGTGTGAGCGGAGAGGGAGAGAGAAATTAGAGAGAGAGCTTAGAGAAAGAGAGAGACAGCTACAGAGAAGTGTTGTGAGAGAGAGAAAAGAGAGAAAGAGAGAGAAATGTATCTCCTCCCAATATGAAAGATAGTGCTACTACCTCCTCCTCCTCCTCCTCCTCCTCCTCCTCCTCCTTCCTTCTATACCTCCTCCTCTTCTTTCTTCTTCCCGTTGCCTTGTTGTTGAGTAGTAAATCTACCACCATCACTAAAGTCGCCACCCCCGCCGCCACCACCACCGCTTACAGACGGCAGCCAGACGCAGGTACCACTACACCACACCCTACCACACCACACACACACACACACACACCACACCACACACACCACACCACACCACACCAACACACCACACACACCACACACACACACACACACACCACACCACACACACACACACACACAACACACACACACCACACACACAACGTTCATATATACAAGTGGATTTCTACTCCTTCATTTTTTTATTTGTGCAAGTTTGTGTGTGTGTGTGTGTGTGTGTGTGTGTGTGTGTGTGTGTGTGTGTGTGTGTGTGTGTAGTTCAATACCCTCGTGTGTCTGTCTGTCTAAAATATTTAAGTAGTTGCCTCTTGAGAGAGAGAGAGAGAGAGAGTAGAGAGAGAGAGAGAGAGAGAGAGAGAAGAGAGAGAGAGAGAGAGAGAGAGAGAGAGAGAGAGTATATAATTATCCTAAAAGCAATTTTTTTATCTCCTTTAATATTTCCCTAATGATCTTAACAGCTAATTGTGTGTGTGTGTGTGTGTGTGTGTGTGTGTGTGTGTGTGTGTGTGTGTGTGTGTGTGTATGTGTGTGTTCATCTAGTTGTATTCATCTAGTTGTATTTTACAGGGCCTGAGCAACGCTCGTGTGGCCCCGTCTCCATATCAACATTTAATCATTCCTGCTTAGTGGTTAGTGTTGGGGGAAGCCACCACCCCGGGAGGCGGGTCACAAACCCCCGGCTAACACCCCACACCCATTCACTGCTGGGTGGACAGGGGCTCGGGTATTAAGGAAACAGCCCATTTGTTTCCGCTCCGCCCGGGGATCGAACCCGGGAGTGTGTGTGTTTGTGATTTCGTGTGACCACATTGTATTGACCACACAACCCCACACACACACACACACACACACACACACACACACACACACACACAACACACACCACACACACACACACCCCTTCGCCCCTTTAAATCGCCGTCACAATTACATGTTTACTTAGGAATATAAAAAAAACTTGCCTGCTTAAGAAAAAAAACTGATTTAATTAACTTATTATGAGAGCAGAAAATAAATATACATTAATAATAATAATAATAATAATAATATAATAATAATAAATATAAAATCTGTCCGTGTGTCTTTTTTATATATATAATTTTGTTATTATAATTATTTTCTAGAATTTCAGAAAGGGAAAAATGATACTTATTTTTATTTATTAAGTAATTTATTTATTTATTTATTTATTGTTAGGGTTGAGAGAAGGGCTGATAGGAAATAGTAGTAGTAGTAGTAGTAGTAGTAGTAGTAGTAGTAGTAGTAGTGGTGGTGGTAATAGTAGTAGTAGTAGTAGTAGTGGTGGTGGTAATAGTAGTAGTAGTAGTAGTGGTAGTAGTAGTAGTAGTAGTAGTAGTAGTAGTAGTAGTTAGTAGTAGTAGTAGTAGTAGAAATAGAAGTGGTGGTAGTAGTAGTAGTAGTAGTAGTGGTAGTAGTGGTGGTAGTAGTAGTAGTAGTAGAAATAGTAATAGAAATAGTAGTAGTGGTGGTAATAGTAGTAGAAATCGTGGTGGTAGTAATAGTAGTAGTAGTACCGTAGACAACACTAAAGTCGCCAGGACAATGTTTTATTTTTATTTACAGACGTCTGGTGGCGTTAATATTTACATTTCTATACATAACACTTACATTGCTATAATTCGTAATATATGGCGGCTGGCGACATTAGTGCAGGTGGCGACGAAAGTGTTATCTACGGTATGTGATTTTTTTTTTTTTTTTTTTTAATTTTTTTTTTTTTTTTTTAATTTTGTAATGACTTAGAAATATGTGACATGCAGTACATAGATAGGTCATTTGAGTCATTTTACCAGACATTTTTTTTTATATATATTATATTAAAAAAAATTCTAGAATATTTAGCCACATTAATTTTTTTTATTATTTCAGTTATTCAGTTTAACGATTTTCTTTAATATTTTTTCACTACTACTACTACTACTACTACACTACTACTACTACTACTACTACTACTACTACTACTACTACTACTACTAACTACTACTACCCCGACTACACTCTACTACTACTACTACTATACACTACTCTATACTCCTTAGAAATATGTAAATAACAAATACTTCATTTGACCGATTTCAATTACGATAAGTAGGTGGGGGTGGTGGGGGTGGTGTGGTTTGGGGGGGTTGGGGGTGGTGGTGGTATGGTGTGGTGGGGGTGGGGGGTGGTGGTAGATGTGGTTGTAGGGTGGTGGTGGTGGTAGTGGATGGTGGTGGGGGTAGTATGGTTTTTTGAATGGTTGTGGTGGTGGTGGGTTTTTGGTGGTGGGGATGGTAGTGGTATGATGGGAGTGGAGTGGTGGTAGTGGTGGTGGATGGTGGTGATATAGTGGTGTGGTGGTGGTAGGGTGGTGGGGGTGGTATGGTGGTGGTGGTGGTGGTAGTAGGGGGTGGTGGTGGTGGGAAATGGGAGTGGTAGTAGTGGTATGGTGGGGGTGGTGTAGGGGGGGTGGGGGGTGGTATGGGGGTGGTAGTATGGTGTGGTGGGGTGGTGGTGGTGGGGGTAGTATGGGAGTGGTAGTGGGAGTGGTAGTGGGGTGGGGTGGGAGAGTGGTTGGGATGGTAGTGGTAGTGGTGGGTAATTCTCTCTTTCCGATTCTTCTTCAAACTCATTTTTTCTTGATTCAGAGAGGAGAGGAGAAGAGAGAAGAGAGAGAGAGAAGAGAGAGAGCGAGAGAGAGAGGGTGTTTAAAGCTTAAAAAAGGCTTCCCCGCCAGTTTTTTCTTTCCCTCCTCTCCTCTCTCTCTCTCTCTCTCTCTCTCTCTTTTCTCTCCTCTCTCTCTCCCCTCTCTCTCCTCTCTCTCTCTCTTTTCCTTTTTCCTGGGTCAACGGGAAATGAAAAGACTCATGAATAACTTTGAATAATATGTTGTGTGTGTGTGTGTGTGTGTGTGTGTGTGTGTGTGGTGTGTGTGTGGTTTTGTGTGTTGTGTTTGGATTGCAAGAAGGTCATTTATTCTCTCTCTCTCTCTCTCTCTCTCTCTCTCTCATAAAGTGTAGTAATACATAAAAAATTTATAATAGTAGTATAGTAGTATAGGGGTAGTATTGGGGTAGTGTATAGTAGTGTAGGGGGTGTAGTTGGTGTATATAGAAAGTATGTATTTTAGAAAAGTATAGTATTGTGTATAGTAGTAGTAGTGTAGTAGTAGTAGTAGTAGTATTAATAGTATAGTAGTAGTGTAGTAGTAATAAGTTATAAAAGTAGTATTAGGGGTATGGTAGTAGTATGTAGTATAGTAGTATATATGTATAATGTGTAGTATTTAGTAGTGTATAGTAGTAGTATAGTGTAGTATATGGGGGGTTGCTCCCCTTTTCTAGGTAACTCTCCTCTTTTTAATAAGTGTACGGCGGCGTAGAGAGAAGAGACAGAGAAAGGAGAGAAGAGAGAGAGAGGAGAAGGAGAGGAGAGGAGAGAGAGAGAGAGAGAGAATATTTCCTTTCTATTTAAAAAGGATGTGGGTATGTTCCCCTCAAAAAGAGTAACTCCTCTCTCTCTCCTCTCTTTTCTCTCTCTCTCTCTTTCGTGCACATAAAATTTATACTACTATACATCTACTACACTACTATACTACTCTACTACTACTACTACTACTACTACTATTTTACACTACTACTACTACTACTACTACTACTACTACTACTCAAATCACTACTCTACAAAAATCACATACACCTTTTAAACACTTAAAAACTACTTATAATATACTTATATCTACTTCTACCCACAGATTCAGATGGCACAGTGTGGGTGGAAGCGGATATACACCCACACCCACCCCATTCACGCCCCGAGACCCAAAACCCCACCCACACCACAAAGGGGTGGCGAACGGGAGGTATGGGGGGTAAAAAATGGGGTGATTCCCCCTTTATGGGGCCCCGCTTCTCTATCGTCCGTGGGGGTGGGTGAACTTCGACCCCACCCATGACCCTCAGCCCTTGTCTGCATGTGGCGTGGTTTTGGGGGGTGAAGGGTTGGGGTGCGGTTTTAAAGTTTTGGCGGGGTGGGGGTAAAAACTCTTTTTATTTTATTTTATTAAATTTTTTTATTATTTTTATTATTTTTTATTAATTATTTTTTTTTTTTTTTTTTTTTTTTTTTTTTTTTTGTGGTGTAGGGTGTTTGTGGCTGGGGGGGGTAGGGCGGGCTGTTTTTTTATGTGTGTGGTGTGTAGGGGGGCTGTGTGTGTGGGGGGGGCGGGGGTATTGTGTTATGTGTGGTTAGGAGGCTGTGGGGTTTGTGTGTATGTGTGTTGTGTAGGGGGGGTGTGTGGTGTGGGATGTGTTGGTATTATGTGTGGTGTATGTGTGTGTGTGGGTGTGTGTGGTATGTATTTTTGTTAGTGTGTTGTGTGGTTTTGTGTGTGTGTTGTGTGTGTGTGTGTGTGGGGTAGGGGGCCTGTGTGTGTGTTGTGTGTATGTTGTGTGTGTGTATGTGTTGTGTTATGTGTGTGTGTTGGGGTGTGTGTGTGTGTAATGTGTTGTGGTGGTGTGTTGCGCAAAAAAAGTGTGTAAGAACCCCCACCACCACAAAAACCACTGCTACTACCCCTGTACTACCCTGCTACCACAAGACCCATAATAAAGCAGTAGAGTGTATATAGTAGTATATTTGGGGAGTAGTAGTAGGGAGTAGTAAAATAAGTAGTAGTGTATAGTGTAGTATAGTGGGGGTGGTGTATACGGGATATAGTGTTAGTGGTGGGTGGTATAGCAAAAAAGTAGTAGTAGGATTATGGGGGTGGTAGATAGTGGTGTAGTATATGTAGGGTGGGGGTAGTAGGTGTGGGATATGTATGGTAGTATAGTATAGTGGTATGGTATAGTGGTGGTGGGAGTAGTGGTATATGGTGTAGTATAGTAGTGGTAGGGAGTATGTATGGTATATGGTGTTGGTATAGTTAGTGTGGGTACTGGGAGTGTGGTGGGGTAGTGGTAGTAGTGGTAGGGTTAGTGGTGGTGGTGTAGTGGTAGTAGTGTGTAGTGGTTTGGTATAGTGGGTTGGTTTTTAGTGTAGTAGTGGGAGTAGTAGTAGTGGGGGTGTATGGTAGTAGTGGGGGTGGTAGTGGTATAGGGGGTGGGATTGGGAGTAGTGGGAGTAGTAATGGTGGGATGGTGGTGGGAGTGGTAGTGTGGTGGTGTAGTGGGGGGTGGTGTGGTGTGTGGTGGTGGGAGTGGGGTAGTGGTAGTGTGGGGTGGTGTGGGTATGGGGGGGTTGGTAGTAGTGGTGGGGGTAGTGGTATGTTGTGGGGGTATGGTATGGGGTGGTAGTAGTGGGAATGTGGTGGTGGTTGGTAGTAGTGGGTGGGATGTGGTATAGAGTTATGGTGGGAGTAGTGTAGTAGTGGTGTGGTGTAGTGGTGGGGGTAGTTGGTGTGGGTATTTTGTGTGGTAGTGGTATGTGGTAGTGGGAGGTGGTGTAGGGTAGTAGTATAGTGGTGGGAGTAGTGGTTGGGAGTGGGTATAGTTTGGTGTATGGTAGTTGGTAGTGGTGGTTAGTTGTAGTGGGTTGTGGGGTAGTGGGAGTAGTAGTTTAGTAGTGGTGTATTTGTGTAGTGGTAGTGGTATAGTGTAGGGTAGTAGTGGGGGTGGTAGTGGTAGTTGGTATAGTAGTAGTGGTAGTATAGTATGGTGGGGTTTGTGGTAGTAGTGGTGGTGGTTGGGAGAAGTAGTAGTGTAGATAGTGAAGTAATAGTGGTGGTATAGTGGTAGTATGGTGGTGTAGTGGTAGTAAAATGTGTTGTATGTAGTAGTTAGTAGTTTAGATGTGGTGGTAGTAGTGGTATATGGTGGGGGTAGTGGGAGTATGGTGGGGGTAGTGGAGTAGTGTATTTGGGTGGTAGTGGTAGTAGTGGTGGTGGAGTGGTAGTAGTGGGAGTGGTAGTGTAGTAGTGGTAGTGGGAGTGGTGTAGTAGTGGGGGTGGTGTAGGGTGGTGGTAGTGGTTGTCAACTCCTATGGAAAAACAAAATCATTCCAAATTTGGGAGAATAGGAATGCGAGATTAGGGTCTCTTCTCTCTCTCTCTCTCTCTCTCTCTCCTCCCCCGGGCTCTCCCCCTCTCTCTCTCTCCTCCTCTCTTTTCCCCTCTCTTCTCTCCCCCTCTCTCTCTCCCCTCTCCACAAAACCAAAAACTTTTTTTGTCTTTCTCTTTTCTTTTTTTCTCTCTTACTCTCTCACTGTCTGTCCCGTCTGTTTTTTTTCCTCTCTCTCTCTCTCCTCTCTCTCTCTCTCTCCTCTCTCTCTCCCCTTTTCCTCTTTCTTCTTTTCTCTCTCTCTTCTCTCTCTCTCTCTCCTCTCTTTTCTCTCTGTCTTTGTCTCTCATATTTTGGGTTTTCCCCGGGAGACAGGGACATAGAGAGAGAGAAGAGAGAGAGAAAAGGGGAAAAGGGCGCCTATCTGAGTACATATTTTCCTTTCATCTTTCATTCCTCTGATGATGATGGAGGGAAAGATGTGATATGATATGATGATGAGATGGGAGCATATTAGGAGACTGACTGATGGAGAAAAATTGTGTGGTTTTTTTTTTTTTTCTCTTTTCTCTCTCCCTCTCTCTCTCCTCTCTCTCTCTCTCTCTCTCTCTCTTGTCTCTCTCTCCTCTCTCTGTCTCTCTCTCTCTCTTTCTCCCTCTCTCTCTCTCTCTCTCTCTCTCTTTCTTTCTCTCCCCCCTCTCTCTCTCTCTCTCTCCCCTCTCTCTCTCCCTTCTCCTCTCTCTCTCTTCTCTTCCTTCTCTCTCTCTCTCTCTTCCCCTCTCTTCTCTCTCTCTCTCCTTTCCCTTTCCCCTTCTCTTCCCGCTTAAAATTTGTGTGTGTGTAGGGTAGTGTGGCTTCTGTCTCTCTCTCTCTCTCTCTCTCTCTCCTTCTCTCCCCCTTTTCTCTCTTCTCTCTCATTTTCCCTTTTCTCTTCTCTCTCCTCTCTCCTCCTTTTCTCTCTCTCTCTCGCGTTCATTGACAAAAACTCTACTACTACATTCCCCCCCCAAAAACCCCCACCACAACCACTATCACCCCTACTACTACTACTACTACTACTACTCTACTACTACTACATTACTACTATACACTACTACTACTACTACTACTACACTTTCCACTCATACTACTACTACTATATACCTACTACTACTAAATACTACTCTACTCTACTACTACTACTACTATTCTACTACTACTACTACTCCCACTACTCACTACCTACTAATACTTTTCTAACTACTACATATTACTACTACTACACTACTACTACTACACTACTACTAACTACTACTACTCACCACTACTACTATACTACTAACTACTACTCTCTAACTACTAATACTACTCTACTAACTCCTTACTAACTACTAACTACTACTACTACTACTACTACTACTATACTACTACACTACAAACTATTACTACTACTACTACTACTATACTACTACTACTACTACTACTACTACAAAACCACCACTATTACTACTACTCTACTACTACTTACTACTACTACTACTACACTAATACTATTTTAAATAC